>JAASFI010000049.1:0-72653 GCA_023333705.1 Globisporangium viniferum | reverse complement strand
TTCCTCATGTGAGAATACATACATACAAATAGAAAGCGATGTCTTCACCTCACCTATAACAGAGACCAACCTGTCAAGATGTTCCCTGGATTCATGCGTCATCGGAACTGCAGGGTCTCTGACACCGTCGCTGGCAGTTGTGGCGGTGGTGGAGGCGGCATGCCTGCGAGTGCCGCGATAGCAAGTCGGATACTATGCAGCTCCGCGAGTTTCTCGGCCGTGGGGTCTCTCGGGTACTTGAGTAGTCGTTTCTTTTCGGGCCTAGTAAGCCGGCGCAGAGCTTCCACGTCAATCCCGTACATAGTCGCAAGGAGCGCTTGCGGAAATCCCCGAACAAATGCATTAAGACAAGACGCGCAGCCAGGTCCTCGAAAGATACCAACTCGGCGGGGTTCAGTGGAGGCTTCTTCACAGGGGTCGCAGCTGGAGGCGCCGACGCGCTTTCGATGGGTCGCTTGTGCGCTGTTGTTACTTTCGCGGCCATGTTGTGTGAGTTGTGCGTTCTTGCTTGTTCTTGTTTTGGCGTGTGAGTTGCTGTGCACTCAGATTGAGCTGGCTGGCTGTGAGACCCGTCCATCTACAACGTTGAAGATCGGCCACGGATGATGGCCGCTACAGCGCCCACTAAAGTGTTCTACACACAAAAATGTCGGCACAGGGGTTGTCGATTTACCAACCGACAACCGCCAGTGCCCCTAATACAAAGACCAATAACCAAGTGTACCCATATGGTTGCCCAATACAAAGACCAAGTATAAGAGTCAATGACTACTCCATACAAAGATCAAGTATACGAGCCGTCATCGTTGTTCTCCTTAAAGGACAACAGCGACTCAAGGACATAGTGAAATTAACAAGTCTGCATCGGTTGCCACCCCTTGAGGCAACCGATACAGACATGTTGATTTCACTATGGTCCGTCTCAGCAGGAGTACCGTAAAATCCCTTTAAGGGACGCAAGCTGATAACTGATTTGAAACCAGTTTGAACTGGTATTTGAACTGGTCATACTAGCTGATATACTGTTTACCTGGTTTTTTCTAAACAGTGGTCGTCTGGTCGTAGAGTGGTGAGCCTTTTGTAGTTTTTCAAATAACCATTTGTGGTGTTTGACACAGTGGTCGCAGAGTGGTGGTGAGTGCAGAACCGCATCTTCTTCCTTTTCTCCTCCCAGACTTCAAGTGGCTGGCCCGTCTTTTTCCATTTTCGTCGTTGAACTTCAACTATGTCACTACGCAGCCGTCACTACGTGTACCCAGAGTCACTCAAACGAAAGGGCTAACTTTTCCTCATTTGAATGTGAGCGAGGCTAACCGATCAAAGTGTCCTCGTGTTCAAACGGATGGAATGGAATGGGCTACGAAAGAAGCGAGCAGCTAGCTGCCGAGACGTCGCCTTTAAAGACTGGTACTAGGCTCAGTTCCGCTGTACATGAAGGCGTCAAAAGATATGCCATGAGTCCCAACACTCGTCGGTGATATGGAGACTCCCCATTCCGATCCCAATCACGTCGTCGCCATGATGATGGTGATGCCAGTGGTTGCGAGTGGAGTGGACTGTCCATACGTGAGTGACTGGGGTTGATCATGATGATGATGATGGTGATGGATGTTGAAAGCTGTTCTTCTTCATTCTCCTATTATAACAATATGCGTGGCTCTCCACTGAATACAATTACGAACTAATGACTATAAACTACTTACCACTACTACTGAACTGAAAACTGACTTGTAACTTAGCATCACGACACTTTAAATACTAACAGATCATGACGATCTCTTCTCTCATCTCATCTCTCACTCGTCCTGTCCCGCGAGCGCCCAGTCGTTGCTCTGTTGCATGGACGCCCAGAACGCGCGCTCCAGGTGGCTCAGCTCCTCCAGCGCCTTCTGCTTCGCCTCCGGGTCGCACTTGCCCGCCGCGATGCGGTACCAGTGGTACTTGCGCACGTAGCCCACAAACTTCTTGCTGATGCGCATCGGGTGGCACACCAGCACCTCCGACAGAAACTTGCGCAGCGACACGTTGCCGTGCAGCGGTAGGTACCCGTTCTTGAACGCCTCGATCATCGCCTTGGCGTAGTTCTCCTCCTCGAGCGACCACCGGCCGCTGCGCACCACGCCGTGCTGCGAGTAGTCCGAGCGCTTGAGCACGCGCTGCGGCTTCTTGCCCGAGCCCCCCGTGCTGCTGTTGCTGTGGTTGTGGTTGTTGCTCTCGTAGCTTGAGGTTGACACTGGCGTCGACATGTGCTGTTGCATGGCGCTCTCGTACTCGACCGCGGCTTCGTTGTTCATGATCGAGCTCAGACTCAGCGGGTTGAAGCTCTTGTGCGAGTGGTTCGCGTCGTCCGAGTCGGTCGGGGACATGCCCTCGACGCCGCCCTGGGTCGGGCTCTGGCATGCGCGCAGACTGCGGAACTTCTTGCTCACGCGCATGGCCTTGCACTGCAGGCTGTCGGCGATGAACTTTCGCAGCGACACGTTCGGCGGCAGCACGGCGTCGCCGTTGCGCACCGACTGGATCAGGGCCTCGGCGAACTCCTTCTCGTCGCACGTCCAGCGGCCCTGCTTCACGGGGTTGTCCGACGACGTGGTCGACGACGAGCCCGAGCTGGCATCGCCGCCCTTGTTGGCGGACGACTGGCCGTTCTCGCTCAGACACACGTCGGACGGGAACTTGCCGCTCGCGATCACTGTCTCCCAGATCATGCTCGGCATCGGGACGCCGGTCGACGGAGAGCACGAGCCGCTCGAGCCAATAGGACTGACCATGCCGTGCATGCCCGACAGCACTGGAGAGCGGTACACCTGAGCTGCGGCTTGGGTGGGGTAGCTTGGGCTCTGGTGTTGTTGGTAGTGAGCCTGGGACTGGGACAGCGCCTGCTGCTGCTGGTGGAAGTGCTGGAAGCCGCTCATGGTCGGGCTCTGGCTGGCTGGGAAGCTGTTGAAGGACAGCTCCGGACGCGCGCGCTTGTAGTTCCGGTCCTCCTCCGAGACGAGGTACCCGAGCGACGGCATCTTGTGCTGCGCCATGGACGGCAGCTGCTGCTGGAACTGGTACTGAGGCTGTGGCTGCTGGGTGAAGAACTGAGTCTGCTGTTGTTGCTGCTGCTGCTGGACTGGCTCGCGTTCACTGAAGCTGCGCTTCCTCAGACTGGCTGGCAACATCGGCTCTTGGTGCTGGAACATGTTGTTGCTGCTGGTGGTCACCGGGCGAACTGGGACTGGGAGACACTGCTCCGCGGCTTCCAACAGGTGCGTCAGTCCGAACTATGAGAGAGAGAGAGAGAAACACACAGAGAGACGAACGCTGTCAGCACGCGAGTTCCATACTAATCCCAAGTCATATGTAGTCTCGCGTATGACTGTACCTTGTTGTCCGGGTCCTCGAAGAACGCGGCCGGCGACGACGGCGAGCGCGTGAGCGGACCGGCAGCCGCCGCCTTCATCGGCGCCGCGTGCTGCTGGGGGATCTGGACCTGCTGGGGGATCTGGACCTGCTGAGGCTGCTGCTGGTGGTGGTGCTGCGGCTGCTGGGCGGCGGCCGTCGGCCACTGCTGCTGCGCGCTCATGATCTCCGAGTCGGTCGGGATCCGTAGGCGCGGGAGCGTCACCATGCTGTTGTTGTGAGTCTGTGTGGTTATTGGCGTGTGGTGGTGGGGCGGCAGCTTGGGGACTGATGAGGCGAGTGAATGCGCGTTGTGTGGCGGTGGCGCGGCGAGCGACGTCATCTCCGAATACTGAAACGCTGTTGTTTCTTTTTGCTGTTTCGTGTGCGAGCGATTTCGTTGTGGAGCCTCGAGGGCGGAATCCGAAATGAGAGAGGGTGGAGGAGGACGAAAGCAAGCGAAGGCTGCTGCTGCTGGGGTTCACGGTTGCGGTCAGAAAGAAGCCCACAGTCCCTCACTTTGTGAGATGTATGTGTGTGCACAGGCGGGACAGCAAAAACCACCGCTGTCAAATGCTTTTTGATCGAAAAATGGAGCTGCCAGAAAAATATAAAAAGGGGAATTGCTTGTGATGGCAAGCGGCTGATGTTTATGGCTCGTCGGTGCAGAACACAAGGCGATGCGCGTGAACTCCTTTTTCGTGGGTCGTCAGCGAAAAGCAAAAGGCAAAACATGTGCGTTTTATGCAATGTTCATTTGCGGATCTGCAGTTTGTCAGCCAATCAAGTCACACCAGCAAACTTATTGCGTGTTCAAAGCGTTCAAGACCACGGGAAAACGTCTGACAAAGTAGGAAACTTGAAAGTTGGAAGCTGAAAAATGAACTTTTGAGGAGCTCCAAAATGTGCTGAGTTCTCTTCGTGGGTGTGGGAAACGAGAGAAACTCGGTGATGAGAGCTAACATTTAGCTTTCGTAAAATCAATATTTGCAGATTTCGCTTCAGACCGCAGCACGTCGAATGCAAAAGCCAGGCATACGCACACATAGCGATTGTGATTTCATTATTCCAGACAGCCAAACACAGAATCTGCAGCGAGCAGTGTCTGCACTCGTTTGTGCACCAAAACGTGGGAATTCAAACTTGATTTCTTTTTGTTCGAGTGCAAAAAACTGAACGCAGGTTGAACATCGAGAAAAGGTCCCTCCACTCCACATCGTGTTGGCTAATCTTGGCGGTTTTATCATAGTTGCACAATATGCAATATGGCCTTTGTGTGTTGTTGTTGCCAACCAACAACATCGAATTCAATCGACTCCACCTATTGAGCTGAAGACAAAAGTCCAACAAGAAGCAAATCCTTCGCGTCATTTTTGAGAGCGAGATGAGCTGCCCAAAGTGGAAGTGTGGCTATTGTGCGGCCTAACACAACAGAACCTCTGGCAGTCGCTGTGGTTTTTGGCACCACAGGTTTGGGGGAGGGAGCACTCGTGACGCAACCCCAACCGCTGCACAACTGCAACTGAAGTTTTAGTTGTTCAAGTTCAAGTAAGAGAGCGGGAGCCAATCAGCGGGTGAGTTTTCAGAAACGGACACAAGACACCAGCGAACGAACGAACGAATGTGAACAAGCGTTTCAATTAGTTTATTTTTCTGTTTTTCATCAACTCTTTGAACAAGTCAAAACTTTCAAGATTTTGAAATCTCCGCAGCTGACTTGGTTAAAGTATGGGACTGCGGAGGTGTTTTGGTCGCACGCCAATTTCCGTCCTCGATCTGCACAATCACCGCGAGTCGTCATCAAGAAGTGGGGTGTTGAAGAAGAGAGGAGGCGCACGCGTGAGTGGGTTCACGGTTGCAGTTCAAATTGTTGGCCAAAACTTCAAACTGTCAGTTGCGCGGCTCACTTGATCTGACTATGTGGACCTTTGGATTCAAAGAGTCTCCTGCTGGGTTTTTTTGTCTCCTGTTTTGCAGTTTTGACCCTAGGAGATGCACAAAAAGCAACAAAAAGCAACAAAAAGCACAAACCAAGCAAGGAAATTGCAAAAAACAAGCAAAAGGTCCCCAGTTGAAGATCAGCAACAAATAACCGAACACTTGCTGGGAGAACAATCACAAAACCAAATCTGCGGACGAGAAACTTCAGGATCCCACAAGCAGCAAACGGGAGAGAAGGAGTACCGTAGTCAGCGCATAATATAAAGCGCTGATAGAAGAGAGCACTCGTAAAAAAAAGAAAGCGAGCAGCAACTGAGCTCTTGCTGTGCACGGTGCACCACCACCGCAATGAACATTTACAGCGACCGCTGCCTTTTTGTGGAGCGCGTGTCGTCAGATTTGGAGGAATGAAGACGACGCAAATTGAACTTTGAACTGCACTTTTGCACCTCACCAAGCCTTCTTTTATTTCGGAAGTCACCCGTCCCACGCCTTTCAAAGGAGTGGAGTGCTTCGCTGGCTGCAATGTACGTATCAGCGCTTGAAGACTCTGGTGTTGTTGTTTGGCATAGGCTGAACTGAAACCCTTGTTTTCTTTTTCCTCTCTCCCGCATCTCAGAAGGGAGCTGCTGCTTGGTTATCCGACATTTTGACGTCATAACAAAATGCCGGTACAAAATACAGTCGATATTAGCATTTAGCAGTGAAATATTCATCTGAAGACATTTGCAATGATGGTGCCGTTGCTATTATTGCAAAATCCTTTTGAGAGAGAAACTGGGTTCTGGTGTTCTTACACTCATCTATCTGTCAAGACAATCGATTTATGCCACCTGAAGCGAAAAACAAAGCAGCGAACCTTCATTCGCTAAGACGAGCCGACTTGAAGCTTCCAGAACTGCAAAGAGCATGATTTACAAATACAGACGACTTTGCAGAGAGCGCATGAGTGGCATCATCTCCAGCAGCAGCAGCAGCAGCAGCAGCGGAGAGAACTGAATGGAAAGAAAATCTGTGACTCCTAAAGTGGCTACATCTTCAAGTTTCAACTTGAATTATGAGTGAGCACATTTTCAACCAGGTTAAAACCGGTTTAGCTCCGATATACCGATTTATCGGTACTCTAAGCAGATTATACATACTGTAGCCAGTGAAATATCGACACGTCATGAAGCTGCCCAAGAAAACGAACCTGCAGGAATAGTTATGCCTTGGTTGTGAATCCTGCGGTTCGAGGTCTGTCTCTGTGGAACATGCTTGCTCCGTGAGATTGATTTACTTTACAACTCCGCTCCATCAACAGCACACTGTGTGTGCGGACAACTTTGCTGCTTACCGTCCCTCCAGAGCCAGAGCCAGAGGGAGACCTCGCACGAGATGCGAGACCATCGCATCTCATATTGGTAAGATCGCCATTGATGGCCACCGCTTTTCCAGGATAAACAATGAGCTTGAAGCTCTGTTGAGTGGCTCCTTGCTGTTTGACAAAATGCTTCACTGACCGCTCGCCATCTGGTCGCAGCTTGAACTTGGTCCCAACCACGTTGTCCAGCTGGTGGGCTGTACTTGCACTTGTTAATCAAGCTGCTTCAGCTTCCAAGGCTTTGTGCTAACAAACACAATCCCCTCGCGCTCGCTCGTTTTGCCGGCAACTTGAAGGTTGACAAGACGAGCAAAACCCTGTTTTCTGGACCATTCATCTCATCTCATTGCATTCATCCGGTCCACACTTGTGAACTGCAAGTTGCATGATCATCAAAGGATTCCCGTCACTTTTGGGCTTTGACTGACGTGGCCGCTGGCTTTCTTTTCGAGCGATTGAGATCAACCTCCACAGAGACAAACTTGCCAGCCAGCTCGAGAGTGATCAACGACAAACACCGATCGAGGATCAGCGAGTCATCCGATTCGCCAACTGCCCAATATTCAACGTTGAACGTGGGCCTTTTGAGTCGCGTTCTTCAACTACGTCATCCGAAATCCGAGCGAGGTCGGTGAGGCGATGCCTGGGGAGACCCAGTCAAGTGGTTGAACCTGGGACGAGGCTCGGCTGTCGGTAGTTCAACCACGTGATGCGCTCCACGTGGCCGCGCGCTTTTTCCGGCTTCCGTCGTTCGCAGGCTGCTGCGAATCATCACGCTTTGCTTTTGCGACTTGTCTCTTTTTGTCTGACTGGTTGAAGCTCCGATCCCAGCCACTCAGACAGCACCCACGCCACGCCAGCAGCTCCTTGCCTCTCAGCCGAGCCCTGAGCGATTCTCATTTGATCTGGTCTCCTTTCTCTGAGATTGAGAACGCGAACTCAACCACGAGAGCGAGGCAAGCGATGAGACCAGCGCAGCATGCTCGCGCTCCCAACAGACGACGATGCTGTAGACGACGACGCTCGAGCGGACGGCGCGCATGGAGATTCGCTTTTCTCCACCAGAGACAGACCGACACGGCCATGTGAGTAAGTTCCTGAACCAACCTGACGTGTGTTTGTGTGGGTATTCTGATAACGCACGCGCGCATGGAACCATTCGCGTGTGAGTGAGTGGTGACAGGAGTGGGTCTTCTTCTTCGTGCCCCCGTCATGACGCGATGATGCTGTTCCAGGCGTAAACAGAACGAATCGACGGGCACGAGGAGTTTCAGACCCATTTACCTTAGCTTGTCACTCCTGTGCAGGGGCGCCTGGGATCACCCACAGCACTACATAACGAGATTTGCTTGTCTGTCTGTCAATTAGAACCAAGCGACTTCGTGTGTCCCGCCACATGTGCTCCGCAAGACCCGAGCCGGTCCTGGAGCCCCAGCATGGCCCGCGTCGGCCTGACACAATCAAACACGGCGGCATCATCTGATGAGATCTACCCCTCGCCTGTAGTCGTCCCTCGTGTCGTCGTGCTCACATTGCTTGCTTGTGTACATATTGGAAGCGCCGAGTGGCGGACGGACACTCCCCATCTCACACGCTGATGATGTGCTGGTGTGAGTGGTTTTGTCCACTTGTGAACGAACGCACGAGGGACAAAGCTCAAAGACACCTTCAGCATCTTCAGATCTCCCTGGCTGCTGTCAGGTTGACGCGCATACATACCGCATCGCATTACAAGACCTCGCCTGCGTTGTGGGTTTGCAGGACAAATAACTCTAGTCGAGCCCAAACACGCCGAAACCCGCGGCGATGCTCATCAGACGAGAAACGATAGACGAGGCGAAGAAGAATGAAGAAGGCGCATTGCTGTGATGTGGAACGTAGTCATGGACGCCATGTCCCCTTCCTTACTTGTTTGACATCGTGGCTCATGCTCGTCTGTATGTGGCGAACTCCAATGCTTTTCGCGCTGGTTGGTGATGGCCGTGGTTGACAATAATGATTGCAAGCTCTATGGTGAATGTCCATCCACACAAGACGGACGATAGGGAGACAGCTGAGCGCATAATGTTATTGTATTGAGCACCACGGCGCTGTCATTACCCGTTCAGCTCACGGGCATTTATCCTCCACTCTTTGTAAGACCTCAACTGTAGTTGGTTCTCCTGTCTCTCCGAGTTGGAAGCTTTTGAAGGCCACAGCGTGGCCGTGATGCCATTTCATCCTTCGGGATGATGTTTGTTTTGCTTTACTGTATTACCATAGCGTACGCGCGTGGTCGCTGTTCTCTTTTGTGGGTCATTGTATCAATACAACGGACATGAAGTCGTCCCGCGCTTGAGCGAGTGCCTCCGATGGAAGATAGCAATGGATGGCAATTTGGGCATCCGTGATCAAGCAGAATTAAAACCAGTTTTGTGATGTTTAAATAAAAACCGAATTTGAGGTTTGGGTTCTATAGTTCTTTAATACTAGTATTTTGAGTGGAATTGACCAATAAAACTGATAAAAAGCACTTGAATAATAAAACCATTAAACCTGCAAAAAATACTGAAATTCAGCAGCATCACACACGATGGTGCGTTCCAGTCGAGTTATTGATAATTCATATTATCTCTTTATTGAGCGTACTCAACCAGCTTTGATACATTTGCCAGATTCACATTTACCTGTATAAAGCACGTATTACTTTTTGCACGTTCTGGTGCTTGGGGATGGCAATGGGTCACACAATCCCAGCCCAGCTGGCACTCTGAAAACTGAAGCACGTGGTAAGGTGAAAGCCATCTTGGCGTGTGTGTACTCAAGTCATTTTGCTTTACTGTCAACTTGGCACACAAAAGTCCATTGAGGTCCTGTGAAGCCTTGTCAACCCCTGACTGCCATCTGATTCCCGTTGCTGCTTCGCTTAGGATATGAGTGCCATGCCTTCAGTGGCCAGCATACAGTACCTATCATGAACCTCCAACCCCCTAATCTCAAGCGTCTAATGCTCGCCCACCTGCTGCTGCCTTTCCGCACCACCCGTTTGTTTCTCCTCGCATTGGCTTCTCATTGGGGCTTCTGGGCGACTCACACCGCATGTGGGTTGACTGCCCAGGAACAGGACGCAGGAGGACAGCTGTACCACGCAAAACCAAGCCATGCAAATCATCTGAATTGTCCAACTCATTGGGCATCAAGGCACTCCTCACGTCACTCGCCTCGCTGCCATTGGATTGATTTGACTGGGGGTGGGGTGTTCGCTTTGCCGCTTCTTGGTGTTTTGGTAAAGGCTGGGAGGCTGGACAGAGACAAGGAAGCGCGCGGATGGTTGCTTGAACGTCTCAGCTTTCCCATATGCTGATGTTGGTACCTTGAGGCGCAAACACAACAAGGCACAATCAATCGATCATGCTTGAGTTCTTGGCTTCGCCCAGCCATCAATCTTCAGTTCTCACCAGGACAACACAGTTAGGCACACGCGGTTGGGCTTGCTCCTTTCTTCCTTCGTGAAAGAACAAGTGGCTCCAAAAAATTCAAAGAGGCGCGCGCACGTGGGTGCAAATCAACAGATTCCGAGAGACACGAGAAAGAGAAGAAGCGAGGGTGTCCGCTCCTGACGTGTCGCGGCCGTTCGTCTGGCGGTGAAGAACGAGCTCAATTGCGCACGAAAGTCTCACGTGGCAAACGAAAGTCGCACTTTGCACTCGCTTGCAAACCAGCTAACACCGGAAACGAGAGAGCAGCCCCATGCCGACGATCCTGCGCGAGATCGACGTCGACATTGCCCGCATCAACCCACGAGGCAGCGCGCGCGGGTCGCCGCAGTACGTGTTCGCAGTGCACCCGCTCAACACAAGAGCACAGCGGCCGAGCGACAACAGCAACAACAGCAGCAGGGAAAGCGCAATTGCGTCGACTTTTATCGGCAGCACACTGCACCCGATCGACGAGAACGAGCTCCCGACCGTCCACGAGGTCGCGAGAACGTACTCGCAATGCCGGACGCTGTATAAGAACCTCAAGAAGCTCACGAACGGAGCCAAGAAGTCTGCTTGCCGGTGCTGCTGTGAAACCAACGACGATATACAAGGCAGTGGCGAGTGGAATCAGCAGCCTCAACAAAGCGCGTGTCCATGTGGAGCTCTCTTTTCGCTGCTGGACGCGTTCATGTTCCCGAGGAAGCGGCTGCTGCGCCGACGATCGCGATGCGTGTTCCAGGAGCGGAGGTTCGCGCTCAACCTGTTCATCAAGAGCGTGCTCCAGAAGCTCCAGTCCTTCCACGACCACGAGTTTGAGCAGATTATGCAGCAGCAACACCAGCGCCAGCATCAACATTCAGACCCTTTCCGGGAAGACGACAACCCAACTCCTCACGTCACTCTCGTGCGCTGCAAAGTAATCGCTGCGCTGCTGCGCTTCCTCGCGCTTGAGGACGCAACGTTGGCGTCCAAGATCCGCGAGATGAGCCAGCGCCTGTTTGGGAAGCTCAACCTCGAGGGCTGGCAGTCGGACCGCAAGAACTTGTACTTTATTAACGAAGACAACGAAGGTAGCCATGCGAACGATGACGACAGCAAGAGAAACAACACTGTCAGCTATAGCAGCCATATCAGCAATAGCCAAAGCAGCAGTGTGGTTGAAGAGCGTGAGAACCTGATTGCTGGCTCCTCTCTGGACCTGGAGGAGAAGAGAGACCACTTAGAGAGATAGCTTTGAGTATTCAGTAACCAAGAAGAGTATCGCTACTTTATGACCATGTAGGTACCTAGGAGCCCACAACCAACGAATACCAACTTTGGAAGCAGCGCCTTACTCACCACATGATAGCAGCGACAATCCCACCTATTTCTCCCGCTGTCGGTGCTCTCCCTCCATGTTGAGCACGAAACGCAGCCATCCAGGTGTCGAAAGACTGAAGGTTCTGCAGCGGGGTCTTGTGGAACTTCTCGTACCCAGGGGATCTCGCAGCTTGGATAAAGAACTCTCTCGCATCACTCAAGTTCCCGCTTCGGAGACTGCAAATCCCAGCGTTATTCAGCACGTGCGCACTATGCGAATGATCGTTGAGCAGCTCAACCGAAAGCTCACATGCGTGGTCTCTTCGGTCGAGCGCAAACAGGACCTTGATGCGGAAAAGCCGGACTTTGAGCGTCTTTCGTGGCGCAAACACGTACGACAGTTCCCAGAGAGAGCGGCACTTTGCGTCACTCACAGAGCACTCACCTCGGGTTTCAGGCGATGTCACAGCGGACCATTCGTACATTCGCCAATCGCTCGGATCGAGTCTGTAGGAAGGTTCACATGAGCAGCAAAGTTACTATTGGAGACGTCCTGATACACCGCAGAGCCAATTCATCACTCCAAGTCCGACTTACCTGAGGCTGTGCTTGTAGAGAGCTTGTTTATTCCGCCAGATCTCCATTTGGCTGGTCGAAATCAGCACACACGCACAGAGAGCTCCTAGGTACGCTAGCAGAACTCGAAACTGGAGGTTTTCAGCAGCTCTGAAAGGCTTGGGCTGGCTTTTCTTTGGCGGTGAAGAGTTCACTCGAGTCGCCACTGAATGGGCAGGCTTGATTAAATCACTGTCGATCCGCTTTTCTGCTGATACTTGCTCGACACTTTGTGCTTGTTGAGCTGGAGTCGCATCACCGAACAGGAGATTCCCCAGTGCGTAGCCGCCGAAAGGTACGAATACCATACTGGGGAAATACGCGTAGCGAGGACACCCGAACGTCACGATCCCATGCTGAATGAGCCCAGAGGTCGGCAACAGCACGATACAAAAGTAGAGTAACACCAGCAAAAGCTCTGGAGACTGACGTTGCTTGGCGCGCCAGACACCAGTCACAGCACACAGTATCAGCACTACGACCGATAGGAGGCACTCTGGGTTCCCAAAGAGACCGAGCTCATCTTCGCGGAGCTGGAAGTGCACTCGAAGTCTCGCTGGCCAGACCAGCTGTCGAATGATCCACGCTGGAGTGGTGAGCGCCTTAAGCACACGCTCTAAGAGAGTCAGCGACAGCACGTCCGCGTCGATTTTCGAGCCTTCCTCGTTTGACCAGAGGGTGATCCCAGCAAACGCGAGCAGAACGAGCAAGACTGGGGCTTTTTGTATCACACACTGAGTTAAAACGCAAAGGGATCGTCGGGAACCAATTGAGGGTAGCTTGAGAATCACGAATGCGTCGAGCAGTAGGAATCCGAGTGGAAGCAGCACGCAGACGCTTTTCGAGAGCACGCTGCACATGTAGAAGCCTACGGAACACAAAACCACACCACATAGTGAGGAGATCAGAATGGAAATCTCTCTGAATAGTAAGCCACGTGAATGTTACCCTTACCAAGAGCTAGCAACTCGCTCTTGCCGAATCCTCCACTAGCAATCGCGAAATTGGCATCGATGGTGTCTGCTTCATTCCGCCTCGAAGGTTTCACCAGAGCTACTGCAACTCTCTGAAGATTGTGATGGACCTTTTGTGTGTAGAAGAGCAGTGACAGGTTTGCGAAGAGTGCTGCGAGGGTGTACGGCTGTGCTGATGGCCACGCGACCACTTCGACATGGACTGGATGCACCAGGAAGAGCAGTGCGCTCAGACAGCAGCCGAGAAAGTACTGGTGGCTGTGACGACCTTCCTTATCCTCTTCAGCGGTTGATGATACTCGCAAGCCAGGTTCAGGTGCTGTGTTTCTGATGCAATTAATCCTCGTGAGCAGGTTGTTGATCTCGCTCAGCCGGACCGAGACCTTCACCAGCACCCACCCCGCAGCGAAATGCAGCACCATCGTGACTGCACGGATCGCCCACGAGTTCAGCCCCACGTACTGCACGATGAGCGCCTTGAGCAGCCAGCTGAGAGGCTCGTACACGTTGATTCTGCGCATCGTTGCCATGCGGATCAGGTTCTCCCAAGAGAAGAGGCTGTTACTTTGGAGCACGGGGTTGCTCGCAAAGTTGTTGTGGTCGTCGTAGAGAGAGATGAATTCCCACTGGTCGGTGCGCTGCATCAGCAGGGGAGACACGTAGAGCGCTGTTGTGACAGCGCAGAGCAGCGCAACGCGCTCGCCGCTGGTCAGCAGCAGCGATGGTAAGAGCGTCATCGCCATCCATCGCCTCAGTGGCTCATGGGGCTCTGGGTGCTTTGGTCTTTTTGCCAGAGGCGAAGCTTTCTGACTGGCAAAAGTGTATCTTTTCAGAATGGCTACATTTAATTGGCTGAAACCGATCCATCAACTGAACTTGATTGGCTGTAAAAGATCAACTTTGATTTGCATGAGGCACGCAGTTAATCTCCATTTTGAATTGTGTCAACACTCAGCACTCATGATGAGCTCGACAGTGCTACTCCCCAGCGGCGCCAAGCTCCCGCGCTTCGGCCTCGGTCTCTACAAGAGCAAGCACGGCGCCGAGACGTGCAACGCGGTGCTGAGCGCGCTCCGCCTCGGCTACCGTCACCTCGACACTGCGCAGTGGTACCGCAATGAGAGCGATGTGGGCAAAGCGCTGGTCGACTCGGGACTGCCGCGCGACCAAGTGTTTGTGACCACGAAGCTCTGGGTCTGGCACTGGGGGTACGACAAAGCCATCGAGGCGATCAAGGAGAGCAATGCGAAGCTCGGCGGCACGTACATCGACTTGCTGCTGCTACACGCGCCTGGGAACAAGGACCTGCGAGCCGAGACATGGCGCGCGCTGGAGGACATGCGAGCGCAGGGCGTGGTGCGCGACATCGGCGTGTCGAACTTTGGCATCGCGCATCTAGAAAAGCTCGCGCTCACGGCGAAGGTCCCGCCAGCGATCAATCAGGTCGAGCTGCACCCGTGGCTGGCGCGCAAAGAGCTCGTGGCGTACTGCGAGCGCAATGGCATCCTGGTCGAAGCGTATTCGCCGCTGACCAAGGGCAAGATGCTCGACAATGAGGTGCTCGGGGAGATCGCAGAGCAGGTGCAAGCGACACCAGCACAGGTGCTCATCGCGTACAGTCTCGCAAAAGGCTACGTAACGATCCCAAAGTCAGTCGACCCTGTACGGCAGCAAGAGAACCTGGACGCGAGCACGAAAGTGCAGTTGAGTACAGAGCAGATGCAGACACTGGACGCGTTGGACGAGCACCTCGTGTGCGCGTGGGACCCGAGCGAGAGCGATGAGGTGTAGAGAGATACATTTTTAGAGAGCGATGCTGAAACGTAGGGTAGGTAGGTGAACCAACACGTCAGGATCACCACAGAATTGAGAGTCACATTGTGTCCACACGGAACTCTCTGGAACTGAGGTCAAAGATTGATTGGCCAGGAGCACATCGCAAAGTGTCAATCTGCACACGCACTTGCCACGTTGTTGCAAGTGAGTAAAGTGGTTGGCGAGCGGATGTTGAAGTGAAATGATGGATGAGAGCCGCGTTTATTGCCGCAGAGCGTAACTTCGAGGAACAGCACTCTCCGCATTTGTTGGCGCGCGCGGCGTCTCTGGGCCATCAGTTTTTTCTAGCGATCTCGCGCAAAGTCGGTCCAATTTCCCGTGTTTCAGCTGTCCGGATACACCTGTCTAACTTAAATCCTGCTCGATGTGATATATGTTGTTGTTTGATGGATATTTTGATATATTTTGACTTATTTCGTTGTATTGAACCGTCTAGTAGTCAAATGGCTTGTTATAATTTGTAAAATATATACTGATAGCACTATCAAATTTGGCAGATTTATCCATCTACGGGACTTTTTGCTTCAAATACGGGACCAGTTCTGAACTGAGACAAGGTATGTTGTGTGTCCCGGTGCTGGCGCAAACACGTCCACTCGAGAAAAACCTCAAACTGAAGCGCACAAAATGCACACCATTCGAGGTTATTTACACATACTGAAAGGTTTAATATCATCTCTTCAAGGTTTTTCGTTTGTTTTGGCACCACACAAACTCACAAACCAAAAACGTGGACTCACACAATCGCACTTTAGCGGACACCAGTGTGATTGCGTACCTGTCTGCTCACATGTCCAAATAGACTTGATGTTTGTATGGGAGAGGCCCCATCGAGCGATCGTCCAGACAGCAACTGCTCCATTTGCATTGCTCCCCCTCGCGCCAATTGCGCGCTCATATCCAGAAATTCCGCCGAGAGCGCCGCGTCAATCGCTCGCAGTCTCTCTGTCTCTGCAGATACCACCACAGCCACACACAGACCATCAGCATGCTCGCGTCCCTGACTCGTCGACCTCTGGCCACTGCGTCTGCAGCGTCTGCCACTCGCCGCTTCGCGTCCCTGCAGGCGACCACGCCCGTCGAGAAGGCGGTGCTCTCGCCCGCCACGGAGAGCGAGGACAAGAGCATCAAGACGGAGGACGCGCTGCAGAGCGAGTACCTGCATCGGCCCGTGACGTACCCGCTGAACAAGGTCAAGGTCGTGCTGCTCGAGAACATCCACCCGCGCGCCGTGCAGGTCTTTGAGCGCGAAGGGTACACGGTCGAGACGCACAAGCGCGCGCTCTCGGGCGAAGAGCTCGCGCGCGTCGCGGGGGACGCGAACATTCTCGGCATTCGCTCGAAGACGCAGCTGGACCCGGATTTCTTTAGCACAGTCGGCTGGCACGAGCACCGCCTCTGGGCGGTCGGCTGCTTCTGCATCGGCACGAACCAGGTCGCGCTCCAAGACGCCGCGAGCTACGGTATCCCGGTGTTCAACGCGCCGTTCTCGAACACGCGCTCGGTGGCCGAGAAGACTCTCTCGGAGGTGATCGCGCTGCACCGCAAGCTCTTCTTGCGTTCGACTGAGCTACACCAGGGCATCTGGACCAAGTCCGCGACCGGATCCCATGAAGTGCGCGGCACGACGCTCGGCATTGTCGGCTACGGTCGCATCGGTTCGCAGATCTCGGTGCTCGCGGAGCTGCTCGGCATGAAGGTGGTGTTCTACGACCCGATCAAGTGCTTGCCGCTCGGTAATGCGCGCCAGGTGGACACGCTGGAGGAGCTGCTCGGCATGTCGGATGCCGTGACGCTTCACGTGCCTGCGACCGGCACGACGAAGAAGATGATCAACGCCAAGACGATTGCGATGATGAAGGACGGCGCGCTGCTGGTGAACAACGCGCGCGGCACGGTGATCGACATTGACGCGGCCGCCGACGCGATCCGCAGCGGCAAGCTCGGCGGTCTCGCGGTCGACGTGTTCCCGTTCGAGCCAGAGAAGAACGGCGAGCCGTTCGACACGCCACTGCGCGGACTGCCGAATGTGATTTTGACGCCGCACATTGGTGGATCCACAGAGGAGGCACAGGGCAACATCGCAGTGGAGGTTGCGAGCAAACTCGTGCGCTACATCAACAACGGCTCGACCACGACGTCCACGAACACGCCGGAGCTCGACATGCTGCCGATCCGCAACAACTCGATGCGCATTCTGCACATGCACCACAACGTGCCGGGCGTGCTCAGCAAGATCCACTCGGTGCTCTCGGACTACGGCATCAACGTGACGTCCCAGTACCTGCAGTCGGACCCGCGCCACGGATACATCGTGCTGGAAGTGGAGAAGTTCCACGCTAAGGTCGTCACGCGTGAGCTCAAAAAGATCAAGGAGACGATCTTCCTGCGCACGATCATTTAGAGAAGAACAAGAGCAAGAGCTAGTCGCCTCCCATTTCTCGATTCCAGAACTAGAGAGAGATCAGGAGAGGAAGGCGGCTCAGTTGTGCTACTTGCATAACATCCACACACACAAGAAAAAGAATCCCAAAGACGACCCACCATCTGCATTTTCTGTTAGGCGCAATGGACCCCAGGAGCAGCTCCAAAGTGAACAGACGCCCAACCATCCTCTCGATAGATAGCTACTGAACTACTTGATGGATGGATGGATGGATGGAGGGCGTGTGTTTGAACTTTGTAGCTCTTCGTTGGCGTGTTGCTAGTGAGATCCGTACAAGAAAGAGGATTGCCGCTAACACCATCCAATACAACTCCGCCTATGCACAAACTAGCATGGACTTGACTTTGATTCATACAATATGATGCATGTTGAAGTTTGCTTGTTCCATACGCAATGTCAGTGAAAAATGTCAGTGAAAAATGGATCGACACTTAGTCTTAGTTCATACGATTTTTTATTTGGGTCTACAAAAATGCAAGTCATCTATCAAAAGAATGCGGTGATTCCAAGCCACTATCCAGGCGCGGAGCGCCGATTTCGTCTTCTTGAAAGAGACTTTCAAGAAGATAAATTCGTCTCAGTGGGGTCGTCTTCAGTGAGGCGGTAGCTCCCTCATCTTGCGCGATTTCATTCAGCTTGTCCACAACATACGCCATCCTCACGCGGTCCGACGGTATATGTTTCGTCATTAGACGAATCAGATGTCGCTGCTTGTCGTTTAGCGACTCTAGAAGGTCCGGAGTATTCCCTTTTCTCCATTGATAGCGAAGCTGACCGGGTATCATTGGTCCTCCCCACGGCATCACCCCACTCATTGCCTCAATGATGCACATCGCAAACGAATACACGTCCGACGCGAACGATACTCGCTCGCCAGCCAAGTACTCTGGAGATCGCCAATTCATAGCACCCATCTGCTTCACGTCGACCTGGATCTCCGCCTCGTTCACCAAACAGCTCAGCCCAAAGTCGATCAGCTTCGCTTTGCCGTCCACGCCCACCAGGATGTTGTCGAGCTTCAGATCATTGTGGACAACATTCTGTCCGTGCAGATATTCAAGTCCCAGAGCCACCTCGTACAGCTTCCGCCACACTTGACTCTGATTGCCTGGCAGCTTCAGGAAGTGCTGCAGATCGCCATTTGTGGTGTGCTCGCACACAAAGTAGCGCTTGTCGACGTGGCACGCGCCATACAGCTTCAAGACGTGTGGGTGATTCAAGCGGTGCCAGACTCGAACTTCATGCAGCAGCAGATCCGTCGAGATGGTTTCGTCGTCTTCTTCGTAGCCCATGAATTTCACCACGACTGGAGTATCCAGCCAGGATCCCTTGTAGACAATCCCAAATGAACCCTGCCCGATCTTGTCCGATTGGCTGAACACCACATCTTGGAGCGAGATGTACCAAGGTGGAGACGTTTTCAATCCTACGAGACCTTTTCGGGTCCAGAGCTCATGGCGCGACGACGGTGTGTCAAAATAGCTCAGCGAGAGCACACTCATCAAGCTCTTGTTTGTAGAGCCGACACTAAACGTGGTGGAGGTAGCTGTCTTCATCTCGATGCTCCGCGCTCGCTAGTCAGCATCTCGTCTCCATAAGCGAATCCGATCCGTTGCCGACACGTCCAGCATGTCTAGCAATCGATCCAAGTGGGAGTAGATCACGTGGTGAAATTTGGCAACTTTGCGGCTTCTCTTGTGCCGAAATAGCAACTTCTCTGACACCGCAATACACAAGTAGCGCTGGAATCGAAACAAAGCAGCGCAGAACAGAGTGACCTCGGCATCTGTTGGTTTCTTCTGACGCCTCTTGAGAAGTGCAAAAATGAAATCAAACGCTGGGAATACAGTGTCGACCATCCATGGCTCGTCTGGGAACTGCTGGCACCTTTCGATAACAGCTCGGAGCGTGTCAGGAATGGCTGAACACCCCAGCTCCGGAAACACTTGCCCTTCGATACGCACGTACTGATCTTGTATGTACGCCAGCAAAAAAGTGTTAACCTCCTCTTCACTTGCAAGTAAAATGCTACGACAAGTAGCGACTTTTTGCAGGAAGCGTTGAATTCGTACCTGGGTGTTGGTTCTGGAAAGGGGCAACTCAGGGGCGGCATGTTTCTGAAGGCGCTTACTGCCGCAAGCAAACTGCCTCAGCCGACTCACAACGTAAGAGATGTTAACGCGGGGGTGTGGACTTGAGGAACACATTTCCTCTACCAAGTCTCAATGGGCACCACCTACTGTGTTAGGGCGGCTCGAAAGTCGACTCGTTGTTTCGCTAGCATCGAAACTCTCCGTCTGCAACCCGATCGTCACCACTTCCATGATGTAAACACCAAAAGCGTGAATATCAGCCGAGAAAGACTTGAGCCCGGCGCGATCGCTGAATCCGTGTATCTGATCTTGAACGCCGCACATTTTCGTGACCAAATCCGAGCTGATAACGATACTTTCGCGCCGAAGATTTCCATGGGCGATACCTCGATTGTGGAGGTATTGAATCCCAAGCGCTGCCTCATGCAGAGACTTCCAGACTGACGCTTGAGGTAGACCTTTCAGATATTCGTGTAGCGGCTTCCGTTTCGGTACCAACTCGGAGACGAAAAACTTGTGCGTCCCGATGTGGCAAGCGCCGAACAGCCTGACCACATTTGGGTGACTCAGCTGATACCACTTCGCCGCAGTTTTTTCAAACTTGCGAATGGGCAAAGAACTTATCTCAATCATCACGCGTGTCTTCCACCACGAGCCCTTGTGGTTGTCGATGTGATTGTTTGATTGCACGCGATTCCACTTGTGAAATTTGACGTCATCTGGAGAGATAAACCACTCTGGAACAGGTCTAGATCCACAGTGAGACGCGTTCTGGAAGCGTTCCAGGACTTCAGCGATGCCATCTGGTAACTTGAACCTTGAACCAGCGCAGGAATTGAGCTCATATTGCAAAAGAGCAGCGGCTGCGAGCTTCTGGGGGGTTTCGTTGCACCCTTCCAAAAGAACGTCATCCGTGCTGAGCAGCTCCACGAAATACTTCCGAAGCAGTGACAGATCTTCGTCCCATTGATTTCTCCAGGACACGCCATTGTCTTCCATCTTCAGCAACTCGATCAGGTTGTCCAGCTCTTCATGAAAGTCTTGAACTTTGCTTGTGATCGCGCGGATCCCAGTGAATCTCGAGAGGGGATTCCGACGTTTCTTTATTTCGAACAGAAGACTGCAAAACCGGAAGATGATGCTTGTAAGCGACACGACAGTGCTCTCCTGAAGCTCAGCGGCATCCACTTGATCCACTCGACCGCAAAGGTCTTGCACTCGATTCGTGAAGCGAGCGCAGACAGACGCGAACTCAAATGTGGCCCCACACACGGCTCTCATTGTCTTCAAAGTACCGGGAATGAGCGGAAACTCATCTTCTTATACGTCCTCGTAGCGAAGAAACCCACCACGCTTGATCATGGAGCGCAGAACCCCAGCGTAATCCCACCGAGCAGCTGATATCAGTGGCGTCTCTCCGTCGTCGTCGCTTCTGACGTTAACTGGAGCACCTGCATCCATGAGAGCTTGGAAGATCTTCATGTGACCAGCACGCCCAGCAAGTGTGAGTGGGGTCTCACATTCTCGACGCGAGCAACTCGACCTCGATTTCGCGCTGACAGACGCATCATTCTTGATCAGATAGCGTACCAAATCCACTCGACCGTGTTCAGCTGCGTGGAATAATGGTGTTTTTCCGCTCTTATCCTCGGCATCGACGTCGGCGCCACGCTTGATCAGCTCTGCGACGAGTTCGGCGTTCCCCGCTCGCGCACCGTGCGAAAGAAAAGTTTCTCCTTCGTTGTCTTTCGCGTCAACGTCTGCGCCGTTTCTGATCAGCTCTGCAACGACTATCCGATGCCCAAATCTCGCTGCATACCATAATACCGTTCTTTCGGTCTTGTCCTTGATGTCAACAGCAGCGCCGTTACTGATCAGAACTGAGATCGCTCCGAAATGGCTCGCGCCTGCTGCATACGACAACGCAGTTCTTCCAAACACGTCGACGCCGTCAACGACCGCACCATGACTTACGAGATCTGTGAGAGGCGTAACGTGACCGACCTCTGCTGCTACTGACAGAGCTGTTCGGCCCCACGCATTCGTTTCCTCCACCGATCTGCCGTGCCGGAGCAAGTATTGAACCCCATCAAGCTGTCTCCGCTCTGACGTCTTGCAGCGCGCATTCGCTCCACCCACAGGAAATCCATAGAAGAGTCGTTCGTTCACAGTGTCTTCTCGTACGTTGCCTGGTTCTCGGTCCGGTTCGTCTTCAGCTGGGGGCTGTTTACATCTAGAACATGTGTGGTTGTTGTTGAGCAGAGCGGTCGCTACCAGCGCCACAGTCGACAGCAGCCAGCTCAGCAGGCCGCAGTCCAAGTCGTCCGTATCTTTATGCTCGTTTCGCCTCATAAGGGAAGGTGAACGTGTGTGCGCGTTCGCGCCGCAATTCGTTTGCTCTCTCTCTCTCGAGATGTTGTTGTTGTGGGGTCCTGGATTGCTGTTGAAAGCGAATGCGAATGGGTTCACAACCCCAAAGTGTCTCATTTCTGAATCCATCTAATTTATAGCCAATGGCGGCCTCGTGCTACGGTCGTTGACTCTTTTTCAGCCAATGAATGATCAGGTCCACATCTGGGCAACAAAAATTCGATAAATTGAGCAACAGTAAACAACCCGAAATGTTGTATCTAGCATCAGCAGCACGCTCGCTGCTATTCACACCCGAGATGGGGTGGGGTATACAGTACATCGGTTGCGTTCCAAGCAACTCCATTCATAGCTTCACGTGTCCAAAAATGTGGACTTCACTGAACCACAACAACACTTTTACTCTCACGCCCTCTTTACTCATAAAGGTCACTGTTGGCATCTCAATTTCTCCACGCTGAGATCTCGCCTCTCGACTCCTGTGAAGGTCCAACGTGCTCGTGCTCAAAGCCGAAGCGAATGCGGCAGTTCTCGACCCCACAGTCGTACGCTGGCGCATCGCTGTCTTGATCTCCCTGCTTGCCTGGTTTCCGAACCGCTTGACTACCACCACCACTGGTTCTCTCCTGTCGTGTGAACGTCAGCACGTTGCACATGTTGAGCCACGGCACGAGACGCGCTTCCCACAGCGTCACAGCATCAATACTCGACTTCTCGTCCAACGGAGTCGAGTCCACCTGCTCCCCATTGCGGAACGCGACAACGCACGGCACGGACTTCAAGCGCAGGTCACGGGCCGACACAACGCTGCTTGCATCATCCCCATTGCCACGCACACTCACAAGCGCAAACTTTGTACCGAGGAACTTCTTCGCGACGTTGCCCATTTCCTGGACCAGCTGCCGCACTTTCAACGCGTCCACTTGGCTGTTGGTCACAAACACCACGCGAGGCACCTCGGGGGTCGCACGTAGCTCCTGAAGCAGCGTCGTGAAATCGGTCTCTGTGACGATCCCGTAGCCATCTGCGGCGTTCTGCAGCGCGACCTGGATCTGCGTTTCGAGCTCCTTGCGGCGCGCAGCAAACACTGCGTCCATGTCGTCCAGCTCAAAGTCCGAGTCATCAAAGTCCGAGTCCTCCTCATCGTCCTCATCTTGATCTTCTGCTTGCGCTCGTCGTCTCTCTTTCTCGGACTGGAGAGACGCAAAGACCTGCGACTGTGACTGTAGCTGCTGCTGTTTCTGGGCGATCGCCACGTCATGCGCCGTGGGCTCAAAGAGCTGCTGGCGCAGTCGCACGCCGCCGGATGTCGGGTCGTGCAGCGTGAGCACGCGCTTGAGCTCCATGGCCTTCTCGTACTGGCGCTGGTCGCGCTCGCAGCAGGACGCCATCGTCGGGTCGCTCATCATCTCCAGCTCCGCATTGCTGTGGTCATGGTCGCAGCAGCCGACGCCGGCGCCGCCTGTATGGGCTCCATGGTCGTGGTGACTCGCCATTCCGCTCGCTCCTTGCTTGGAATTGAGAAGGAAAAAGAGAAAGAAGAGGCGTGACTGATAAGTTCGCCAGGTGACCAAATCTGCGACAGATATGCGCACCTAGCAAAACAGATTGCGATTCCGATTGTGGTGGTTCACTTTGAGTATCTGAGTAATGAATATCAGATTGCTAGAATAATCTGCAATTATAAACAGGATATGATGTGACTTTTACAATTTGTATTGATTAAAAGAAGGACTTGCAACACTAAACGATTCCGTATTTTGGGAAAACTTGCCATCATCAATGTTATTCTTGTATATTCTAGAATAATTTGCACATCACAACTTGTTACAAGAACAATTCCGCAAAAGCTTTTTACTATGTAGCATACTCTGAATGGTATTTCTTGCAGATCTTTGATGGATAATATCCTCCCCTTCATTCCATTGGCCGAAACAAAATTTCATCTCGCCCTTATTGGTTGAAATGGATCCGGCAGTCGCATGCCAGTCATCTCATGTTGGTGCAGGCTTTGAAAGCTCAAGCCGCTTCTTTGGGCCGCCTCTTTTTGAAGGAGCTCGACTCGCAGACCCACCAACCAGTACGCAACTCTTCCAAGGAACGGCAGGCAGGCAGATCAGAACAGCGGACGCTAAGCCTCTCTCCCCTGCTCTTCCATCCCTTCCTCTTCTCTTCTATCTGTTCATTATGGCAGCGCCGCACAGCCTCCTGCGCTCATCGTCGTCGGCCGCCGCGCGCGTGAGCAAGCGCTTCGGCAGCTCCGTGCGCGCGGGTCCGCGCTGCCTCGCGGCGATCCCGACCGGTCACTCCTCGGTTGGCAGCGTGCGCACCAAGAGCTCGTCCTCTGCATCGGCTGCGGCGCCGCACGTCGCGACGGCGGAAGAGCCGATCGACGCGAATCTGCTCAGCAGCCACAGCCGCGTGCTGACGATCGCAGACTGGGCCGAGCACGCCACGCGCATCCAGCCGCGTCCGACGCTTGAAGCGCCATTTGAAGCGCCCGCGTTCACCAGTGAGCTCAACAAGCAGATCACGGAGGCCGAAGATGCCGCGGCGTTCAACATCAGCAGAGCGTACATCAGCGACGAAGAGGCGGACAAGTGGCTCGCGGACTTTGAGATCCCAGCGGAGCACTTGGCCAAGTGCGCGAACGACGAAGAGGTCGCCGAGCTGCGCCGTCTGTACGCGCGCCAGCTGCGCCTCGAGTGCTCGGTATACGAGATGGCGATGGAGAAGCACGAGAGCTCGTCGCTGAAGGTGCGTCAGATCGGCCGCGCGTCCAACACGAACGCCGCGAAGGACCTGATCCGCAACTGGATGATCCCAGCGCGCGAGTTTATCGAGAAGGAGCAGAAGAAGATCCGCGATGGCAAGCACAGCATGGACAGCAACATCTACGGGCCAGCCCTGCTGATGCTCAAGGCTGATGTCCTCGCTGCCACGGGTATGAACGTCATGCTCAACACTTGTCTCGGAGACGCGCACGGTCCAAAGTTCATCAAGCTCGCGCTCGCGATGGGCAAAGCCATCCAAGAAGAGATCATCGTCCAGAAAGAACGTGCTGAGAAGCGCGGCGGCGAGAACAAGTTCTACCTGCAAGTCACTGCGATGATCGAGAGCGACTTTGTGAAGGCTAAGATGAAGGCGTACCACGACGACGTTGGCGGGTGGGACAAGCGCATCAACTTGAAGGTCGGCGCGGCGCTGATCGACTGCATCCAGCGCTCGTGCTTCATCCCATTGGAGAAAGGCAGCCGCGAGATGTCGGACCAGCCGGCGTTCCTGCACGACTACGTCTTTGAGCGCAACCGTCGCGCGGGTGTGATCAAGATCCACCCTACGATCGCGAACACGGTGCTGAGCACGAAGCCTGGCGCGAACATCCTGCCCTGGACAGCGCGCTACTTGCCCATGCTCGTGCCGCCAAAGAACTGGGACAGCGTCGTGAATGGTGGGTACCTGAAGCTGCACACAAAGATCATGCGCCAGCGTGACTCGGCGTGGCAGATGGACTGCGTCAAGCGCGGCGAGATGGAGCCGCTGTTCAAGGCGCTCAACCTGCTGTCGAGCGTGCCGTGGGTGATCAACCAGGACGTGCTGAACGTGATCCTGAAGGTGTGGGAGAACGGCGGCGGCTTTGGCGACTTACCGCAGCGAACAGACATTGAACTTCCCGAGTGGAAGGTCGAGTACGAGAACGACCCAGAGCAGCGCGAGTTGTACGACAAGATGGTTCGCAAGGTGAGTCTCTACTTGAATTGGTGTGTGGCGTGTTGCTTGCGTTTGTATGGAGTGGTTTGCAACAGAATCAAGCCCAGGACCCGAACAAATCTCTACGGGTTCTGGGTTCAAACTGCTTGCTAGAGCAAGCGCTTGGTGTCGAGCGAAGGCACCGATTCGGACCACAGTCTCTCCTCTCTTGAGGAGGGGCTGTCTGCGTGCTTTTGCTCGGTACTGACCCACATCATTGGCTTTGGTATTGAGTGTGTATGAATGGTATGGAATGTGTGCATGAGCATCTCTTTTGCAACAGATTGAAGCCCAGGATCCGCCTTCCCTCACGGATTCTGAGTTCAAACTGCTTTGCTAGAGCGAGCGGTCGGCATCGAGTGAAGAGTGCCACTGGGGTCTTTTCGATTGAAGTATCTGTGCACTTTTCTTCCGCGATGCCGGTCCACAGCATCAACACTGTTGTTGTGTGTGTTTCTGTATGGGCGTGTGCGTGTGTGAACCAATTTTACTCGCTAGTATTCAGTCTTGATACTCACAGTATCCTATGATTCTGCTTTATTGCGCATTAGATCCAACAACGCAACCAGGAGCTGCACTCGCTGCGATGCGACACGCTCTACAAGCTCCAGGTGGCCGAGGAGTTCAAGGACGAGAAGGCGCTCTACTACCCGTACAACATGGACTTCCGCGGCCGCGTGTACCCGATCCCACCGAACCTGAACCACTTGGGCTCGGACCTGTCGCGCAGTCTGCTGATCTTCCGCGACCGCAAGCCGCTGGGCAAGAACGGCATGCGCTGGCTCAAGATCCACTTGGCGAACGTCTTTGGTGTCGACAAGTGTTCGTTTGACGAGCGCGTCGAGTTCACGGAGGCGAATCTGGAGAAGGCGATCGCCTCGGCGACCGACCCTTTCGGTGAGGGCGACTGCGCGTGGTGGAAGGATGCCGACTACCCGTTCCTGGCGCTGGGCGTGTGCTTTGAGCTGAAGCGCGCGCTTGCGTCGCCGGACCCAGAGAAGTACATGTCGAACATCCCGATCCACCAGGACGGTTCGTGCAACGGCCTGCAGCACTACGCCGCGCTTGGCCGCGATGAGCTCGGTGGCGAGCAGGTGAACTTGGTGCCAGCGCCGCGTCCGAGTGATGTGTACACTGGTGTCGCGACCCAGGTGATGCGCAAAGTGGAGAACGACGCCGCGATGGAGCTCCCGGAGCACATCCCCGACATGGAGCGCATCCTCGACGACGACAGCCCCGACGAGCGCGCGCGCAAGAACGCAATCCGCGAGCAGTGGAACCTGCGCCGTCGCAAGAAGCACGCGCAGTTCCTACTGGGCACGATCACGCGCAAGGTCGTGAAGCAGACGGTGATGACGAGCGTGTACGGCGTGACGTTCATCGGCGCGCGCAAGCAGATCTCGGCGCGTCTGGAGGAAGTGTTCTTGACCAAGGGCCATTTGATGGACTCGGAGCTCGAAGACCAGATCTATCACGCGTCCTGCTACGCCGCCGAGTTGACGATGGAGTCGATGGGTGACTTGTTCACGTCAGCGAGAAACATCATGACGTGGCTCGGCGACTGCGCGTCCAAGGTCGCGAGCAACGGCCAGGCGATGTCGTGGATCACGCCGCTGGGCCTCCCGGTCGTGCAGCCGTACCGCCGCAACACTTCGCAGCAGGTGCGCACGAAAGTGCAGCACGTGCTGATGGTGCTGACGGAGCAGCTGCCCGTGAGCAGCGGTCGCCAGAAGACGGCATTCCCGCCGAACTTTGTGCACTCGCTCGACTCGACCCACATGCTCATGACGGCGCGCAAGTGCCTAGAGGACGACGAGATCACGTTCGCCGCGGTGCACGACAGTTACTGGACCCACGCGTGCTCGGTGGACACGATGAATGGCCGCCTGCGCGAAGAGTTTGTGAAGTTGTACCAGCAGCCGCTGCTCGAGGACCTGCTCACGGAGCTGCGTCTGCGCTTCCCGAAGACCGACTTCCAGGACATCCCGGAGCTGGGCACGCTCGACCTCACGGTCGTGAAAGACAGTCCGTACTTCTTCAACTAAGAACGTTGTCGAGAGTGTGAGTGGATGCCGATAGAGAAGAACGGAAAGCTGATGTTGTTCCTTTGTTTTTTTTGTAATTTAAAATGAACATGAAGAGTTCGAGACTGAAGAGAATCTCATCATCATCAACCAACCACGTGTGTAACCCTTTCGATCCTCCTTTTTGCTTGGTGGCATTTCCCCACCTGGACAAAATAACCACCGTTCATTCCATGGCGCCACACAGGATCGCTCGTTTACTTGCATTGTCCATGCCTGAGGCTGCCTGCGGTCTTGCTGTTGGTTCTCGTCTATTGGTCTCCATCCTACTTACTGCTTCTTGGCGTTGTACGCCAGGCTCTCTTGGTTCAGCGGGTTCTGTGGAGAGCGGCGCCACTGTACATTCGCACAAGCACACAAAGAAAACAACGCGTGATGAGACACGATGCCATATCAAATGAGAAAACGGTTGAGACAGACAAACAGACAAGAACGCACCATTTCACTGAGCTTCTGCTTGTACTGCGAGAGCTTGAGACCCGGGAAGTCCGCCTTGAGCTCTGGCATCGTCGCTTCCTCGAACGCCTTGTACGCGGCCTTGGCGCGACGCTCTGGGTGCTTCTCCGGGTCCTTGTCGTCAATCGTGAGCACGTCGAGCGCCGACTCGATGCTGCGCGCTTCCGCCTCCACGCCAATGTCGCGGTTGCGGTTCTCGCGGAAGCTCGGGGTCTCGAACTGGATGCCCTTCTTGCTCTGCTTCTTGGCGTACTCGGCCTCCTCCGCCTCTCGCATGGCGCGCATCTGGGCCTGGGTGAGCTTGCCAGATCCCGAAGAAGCGGCGGCCGCTGGCGCTGCTGCTGGCGCCGCGAAGCCCTTGTTGTTCTTCTTGGTCGCAGGTTTGAGCGCCTCCTCCCACGGCTTGTTGAGCTCCTTGGCCTCCCTGGTCTTGAACTTGCGGATCGCCGACTTGTCCTCGATCTTCGCCAGCGCGTTCTCTTCAAGCGCCTGGATGCGCTTCAGCTCCGCCTTCTTGGCTTCGGCCTCCGCGCGCTTGCGCTCCTCCTCGGCCTTGCGCGACTCGCCGCGCGAGTTGGCTCCCTTGGACCACTCGGCGCTCTCGGCGGCCGCGGCAGCGGCGTTGGCCTTGGCGTCTTTGGCGCCCTTGGCCGCCGCCTTGCGCGCGTTGCCGGCCTCCACCTTGGTGTTCACTCCTCCGCTCGGCTTCTTGCCCATGGTCGTCTAAAGTATGGAGCTGCTGCTGCTGCTGTTCGTGTGGGCTTTGGAGCTCTTGGCTCGTGGCAATTTGCAGTTTGGAGCCACACATGTGTCATTGTTGTTGGGTTGGTATTATTTTTTCGAGAAGGATCAAAGGAAGCCAGGAAGGCACGCGCTTCATGGGTTGAGAAGGGTTGATACAGGTCGTGTTGAAATGTGTCGATATGTGTTGAATAAAGAAGAACTTCCGCGGTTGTTTGATTTCATAAGTTGTTTGTTTATAATATTGTGTCAAGAACAGTCAACCTCAAAGTTTATACAAATTAGACGGTTGTCACTGTAACGTTATTGACATTCCTATTTCAAAAGTAGACGTTCGTCGCTGTACTTTCTTCTTGGCACAGTTCCAACATTCAGGCAATCATCACACATAACAAGCCCAACGATGTCATCCGAGGCGTACGGCAAGACCGTCGGCGGCAAGCTCAAGCTCAAGGGCGGGCTCTCGCTCAAGTGCGTACACTGCGTCCTCTCACTATCTCTATGTATGTGTTGCTCCTGTTCCTGTGTGTGTGTGCTGTCCCAACGCTGACGCTTACATGTGCGCGCTTGTGCTCCGTTCCAGACCCAAGAAGAAGAAACACAGCAAGAAGCACAAGCGCGATGGCGACGACGACAACGCAGCAGACAAGAGCTCAACACCCGCAGCCGAGAGCTACGAGCTGGTGAAGGCCAAGGGCAGCGGCCGCATCCTGTCGTCCGGCACGACGCTCATGGGCCAGCCGGGCACCAAGTTCCTGCTAGAGTTGCGCGCCGGCGACGCGATCCTGATCCAGCACCCGACGTCGCTCGTGGAGGAGACGCGCATCGTGCGCATGGTGCTGAGCGACATCTCGGCCGCGATCAGCTCGGCGTTCAGCTCGGATCTGGTGTCGTCCACGCCATTCCACTACATCAAGGCGCCGCCCGAGGACGACAAGAAGGGCGACGAAGAGGTATGTGTTTGTTGTAGCTCATGGATGACTGGCTGTGTGCTGTGTGTTTGGTGTCAATGATACTAATTGGTGTGATACTTAATGATGTGTGTGTGTGTGTGCTTGTGATACTTAACGCATTGTTAGACCAACAAGAAGCGCAAGCGCAAAGCGGACGAGTCGATTGCCTTCGGAACGTACGCGGGCGGCACGGAAGCCGGCTCGCAGTACACCTACCGTGTCAAGAAGAGCGGCGCCTACGGAGGCTACGCCATCATCAAAGAGGTGCGTGCTACTACACGACGCTATGGGTTCACCATGATGCAGTGGTTGATTGATACTTAACTGTGTTTTGCTGTTTGGTATCAACATTCTCAAATAGGATGCGAACGTGGACAGAAGTCGCGAGGACCTCCTCGACCTGCGAAGCAAGCGGAAGGGCGATCGACACTGCATGTAATAGCAGGCAACGAATCACAGAACTCATGGATCGCATGGTGGACTCACCACATTATATCATTATCCTCTCCAGGGCTATTTGCATTCCACTCACTTGGTGCAGGTCGAGTACCAACCATGCTCTACCATTTACCTAGGGTTACGCCTTGCCTCACGGAGATCAATCACCACATGATGGAGCCCGTGAACGTCACCCGTTCTTCCATCGTCGGTGCTCTCTTTCCGTGATGAGCGCGGAATTTCGCGATCCACTGATCCAGCGCACGGTAGTTGTTGAGCGGCACGTTCTTCTTGTCACTCTCGGGTCTGTACCCGGGGGCGTACGCCGCGGGATAGAAAAGCGACAGCGCTTCGTCCAGATACCCGAGCCGGTACCTGCAGATGCCGATGTTGTTCATCACGTGCGCGTTCTTTGGGAACTCGTGCAGCATCTCCGCGTACAGGTCGCACGCGTGGTCGCGGTTGCCGATCACAAACACGACCTTGGCGCGGTGCAGCCTCGCCTTGAGCGTCCTCGTCGGCGCGAACACGAACGAGAGCTCCCAGGGCAAGCGGCATTGCGTGGTCTCGGCGAATTGCGCGCACTCTGGCACCGTGTGGATGAGCATCTCGGACTGGGTCGTGTACACGCGCCAGTCGCTCGCGTCGACTTTCAGGTTGTGCGCGTAGAGATTGCGCTCGTTGCGCCACGTCTCCATCTGCTGCGCTGATACGATCACGAGTAGTCCGAGGACTGACGTGAAGACCACCCAGAGTAGAGTTGACAATGACATATCCACAGTTTGCTGTATCAGAGTTCCGATGAAGCTTGACGCAATGTTGTTGGAGAATTGGCTTGCTCTGGGTTTGTTGACGTTGTAGGACGGTGAAGACACTGAGCTCACAGTTTGCTCGGGCGGGTCTTCTCGTTCAGCGGAGACCACCACTCTCTTAGAGCGCGCCTGATTGTCTCTATCATCATCGAAGAGGTACTCTCCAAACAAGTACCCACCAGCAGGTACGAAGACCGCGCTGGGGAAATACGCGTACCGATTGCAGTTCATGGAGACCATGCCGTGCTGGATTAGGCCAGACGTGGGCAGCACCATGACGAACAAGTACGAGATGCCCAGCAGCAGCTGCGGGGATTTGGTGTCCTCGAGCCATTGCGAAACACCCCAACAAACGCAGAACACCAGCATCAAGACCGACAGCAGACACTCCGGGTTCCCAAACAGATCCAGCTCGTCTTCGCGGAGTTGGTAGTGCGCTCGCAGCTGAGTCGGCCACACCCATTGCAGCACGATCCACGTCGGCGCCATAACGGTTTTCAGGATCCGCTCGGGTACTGAGAGCGCCAGCGCGTCGCTTTCGAGCGTCGAGCCTTCCTCGTTGGACCAGATTGTGACACCGATGAACGACAGCATGGTGAGGAGCACCAGCGTCTTCTGTACAATGTACTTGGCTGCCATCACTGGAGTGATTTTTGAGAACTGGCGGTCGGTGAGCTTGAAGAACACGAAGGCGTCCACCAGGAAGAACGCAACTGGGAACAGCACGGTCACGCTCTTGGACAGCACGCTGCAGAGATAGAAGCCTGTCAAAGCACCACAGTCACAAGGTTAGTTCACAATGATCATAATCACTGCCTAATCAAGTCCGTCGTGTGATTTTGAGTCGTACCTGCCACGAGCCAGTCGTTCTTCAGGAATCTAAGTCTCAAGAACGGAAGATGGTGTTCTTCTTCTTCTCCTTCGGCACCCTTGCTTTGAAGCGCCAGCTGTGTCTTCTCCAAGTAGAAGAACAGCGACAGCTTTGCAAACAGAGCTGCAAGCGCATATGGCTGCGCTGACGGCCACGCGACCACTTCGACGTTGATCGGGTGCACCACGAATAGCAGCCCACTCAGGCAGCAGCCAAGAAAGTACTTGTCACCGCGTCTTTGTACTTCTGTGGTGGGATTGGCCTTTGGATCTGCTTGAGTTGCTCCATAGGCATCCGCTGCGGTATCTCGTGGACGCTGAGAGGCCTCAGCCAGCAACCTGTTGATCTCGATCAGCAGCACCGACACTCTCACTAGCACCCACCCCGCAGCGAAATGCAGCACCATCGTGACCACTCGGATCGCCCACGAGTTCAGCCCCACGCACTGCACGATGAGCGCCTTGAGCAGCCAGCTGAGCGGCTCGTACACGTTGATTCTGCGCATGGTCGCCATCTCCAAGAGGTTCTGCCATGAGAAGAGGAACTCGCCCTGCAGCGCCGGGTTCTCATGGAAGTTGACGTGGTCGTCCCAGATCATGAGGAACTCCCACCGCTTGGCTGGGGTCAGCAGCGGGGCTGCGTACAGAGCCAGCGTGACAGCGCAGAGCACCGCAACGCGCTCGCCACTTGTGAACTGGAGAAGCCTCATGCTGGTCGCTTTGCCTTCTATGCGTTGCTGTGGCTGCTGCTGATCTATAGATCCCAGCGAGATCCAAGCGAATGGAGCTCTTCTTGTGATGATTGTCAAAAAGATCGAAGCTTTTCGTTAGATGCCGACCTGTGATTGGATCAAAAAAGAAACAAAACCAGTATGTGATTGGCTGAAAAACAGTTTGCCATCCAAGTGATTTGACTCGAATTCGAATTGGTATACCTGGTGGAGGTTGTCCATGGCCCAAGACGCTTTCGTCGAGTTTTAGGAACAAATTGACGGCAATTCGCTTCACGAGCCCTCTTCGGACTCCAATACGCATGATTGGCGCCTGACGTTTCTATCATTTCACTAAAGAAGTGGGAGCATCTGCAGCCGTTCGTCTCGGCGCACTGGTCGCAGTCAGTACCGGGAATCGGCATCTGGAAATATCGAAATGGTTTTCCATCCAAGTAGCTTTGGCCAGCAGCCATTTGCGCTCGGACAAGTCAAATAAATGCGAGCCTGTTCCTCTGCTCTGATATCACCGTCCTCAGGAAGCTCTCGAGTTTTATAACTTTCATATTTCAACTTTACTGACTCAACTCACAGTTCACATACAGCACATAGGTGGCCGGGCCCTCAACTTTGTCGGCCCGCACCAGACTTCGTTCGCCTGGGTCTTCTCTCTCTTATTTCCTAAATCTGCACGCCCGTGTTGTAGATCATGCTGGAGGTCTCGTTCGCCTGATGCAGCAGCGACTCGATCGTCGAGTGGAGGTCCGCGGCCGAGTACCGGTGCGAGTACCGCGACGACCTCGACGTGCGGCTGCTGTTGCTGCACGAGCTCGTGGTGCTCTCGCAGTCGCTGTCGTCCGTGTACTGGCTCGTGTATTTCCACGACCGGCTGTCGCCCAGGCTCGCCATGCTCAGACTGCGGCCTTTCACGTAGAAAGCGTCCATCGTCGTCATGTCTTCGTGGACGCTTCCAGTTTGCGGTGGGGACGCGTTCGTGTTGGTGTCCGCGTCAAGGTCGAACAGGTCGAGCTCGAACGAGCCGTCGCGCCAGGTGCTGCCTCGGCTGTCGCAGGACGACGTCGTGTCTACGGAGTACGCCTTGGCGGTGCGGGGCTTCTGGAAGAGACTGCTCTCCTTCGCCAAGTCCTCGACGCGCGCGCCGATCTCCTGCACGAGGGTCTCCATCGTGTGCCACCACTCCTGCGAGACATGGCTGCTCGCGGCCACGTGGTCGAGCTTCCACAGGTCGAGTGTTCCAATGCACTGCACCTGGTTCTTTGAGCTCGAGGAAGAGGCAGCGTAAAGCGGGAAGCTCAGGAACGAAATCGCGTCGTGGTCCGTGTACAGCGGGTGCGCGTGGAAGCGGTCGTCGCTCGCAAGCTCCGGCACGAAGAACGGCGCGTTGTGGTACACGGCGTAGGAACTCGCGCTCTCTTCGCGGGGCATCACGTCGTCGACGACAACCGCGGGCTTGCCCGTCGACGCGTCCATCTCGGACGACGCGTTGATCAGGCAGTACACGTGGGTCTTGCTCGCGACGTTGATGCTGCAGCCGTGCCACTGGGTCGCCACGTCGAGCACGCGGTGCGCGTGCTTCTCCAGAATCGGATCGTGGCGCAGGAACACAATCGACTGCGGGTCCATCTTCAGCGTCGTCTCGAGATACTGGATGCGAACTGCGTCGTGCGAGTGCACCGGCGCCTTGGGGAAAATGTTGAGCCAGTGGAAGTCCAGCTCGTAGTCCGCTTCAAGTGTGTTAAGATGGTGGAAGTTGAGCCGCTGGCGGTACAGCGCAGCCGACGAAGTCTCCGGAGCCTCCAAGGTGGTGAGGCGCAGGTTCTGGAGCGGGTCCACTTTCGGTCGCGCCACGCCCGAGTAGCTCGAGCGGTAGGACGGTACCATCCGGAACGACCGGGTGCGCTCCGCCACGGGCTTGCACTGCACCTCGTCGATCGTCACGGTCTGAGCGCGTCGTGCGCGCACGGTCGGGTATACGAAATCGTCGTCCTCGCTGTCACTGAACGCGCTGCTGCTGCTGCTCACGCGACTCGCTCGACTGGCGTACTTCTTGCTGGATCGGTCATACTCGGGCACAGGTGGCGGCGACGCCCGGCTGCCGGAGCGTGTCGCTCTTGTCTGTTGTGGAGCCGAGCTCCGACGACCAGCTGCTGCCGCAGCTCCCTGCTGGACTGTGGGTACAACTGCTGCTGCAGGAGCTCGCTGGTGTTCCGTACGAGCCACCGGCTGCGAGCTTCTTCGTGGCGCCGCTGTTGGTGCATTCTGAGACCGAACTGGAACTGGGGCTGAAGCTGGAACAGGAACAGGAGCTGGAACTGGAGCTTCAGCGTGGACTTGCTGATGTGCTTGAGCGCCGAGCGCGTGCGCTCCGTAGAGGCAGTTGTTGCACACGCGCTTCTTCTTGCGCGTGGTCGTCGGGTTCGCGATCACCGAGAGGCAGCGGTCGCACGCGGCGTGCTCGCAGATCTCGCAGTGGTGCTTCCAGCGGAACGGACCAAACTTCTTGTGGCAGATACAGCAGCCGCTCGAATTGCTGTGAGGAGCAGCAGCGGCTGGCTGCGTGGTGATGCTCATACTGGCGGTGGTGGTGGTGCTACTGGCACCGGGAACCGTCGATGCCCGCGTGCTCCGGTTGTGGCCGCGACTGGACGCCACAGTCGATGTGGTGCTGCTCGCCTTGCTGCTGCCGTTGACGTTGGCATTGCCGTTCCGGGACTCGCGGTAGTTCTCGATGAGCTGGTTGATGCGCGTGAGGCTGAGCGCGTCCTGCCACATGCGCTGCCGCTGCGCCTGCTGCGAGCCCTTCCGCTGCTGCGTCGACGCGCGTCCGCCAACAGCGAAGATCGCGTCGTCAGTGCACGTGAGCACGACCTCGAGCGTCACCATGCCCGGCTTGCTGGACTCCTGGATGATGTACGTGATGCTAAAGTCGTTCAGCGACAGGTACTCGCGCTGGAAGTCGCGTCGCTTCTTGGTCAGGTCCGGAAAGTCCACGGGTCGCAGCAGATGCAGCACCGACGGCACCGAGACCGAGTCCGTGCGGCCGCTCTTAGTCTTGCGCGTGCGCTGGAGCATCGTCGCGAGCGAGTAGTTGAGCAGCACGTGGTTCTCCATGCCGAGCGTGCTCGTGTACGGCCGCAGACTCGCGCACTCGATGCTCATGTGCTCGCGCTCACCCGTCTGGTGCAGCACCTGGCCGTACTCGATCGCCGCGCCGCCGGACGAGTACCCGTTGTGCAGCAGCACCGCGAGCGCGCCGTAGCGCGCCGAGGTCGCGAGCACCACCTCGACCTCGCTGATCTGGGCGGTCACGTGGCGCACGGCGCGCACCGTGTACCGCCCGTTGCCGCTCGGCGTGCCGTTCGCGACGCTCTCGTAGAGCTTGGCGCTCTCGTCCGCCTTGGAGCCGATGCGCTTCCACTGCATCTGGCCGAAGATCTGCTTGGCGAACGCGCGGCCACTGACGCGCGCCTGGTGCTCATTCTCGAGTACCGGGAGTCTCGGCGCTACTGACGCTGCTGGTGCTGGAGCTCCATGCTGCTGCAGTTGCTGAACACGGTAGCTCTGGCGGGTGCTCGTCATTCTCTCTCACTCACTCTCTTTCTGTCCTGTGCAGTTTACTGAATGATGAGAGCGGACGAGTGAGTAGTGACCCAATGAGGTGCGCAAGTACACGAAGCAGTGGAGTGGAGTGGGCCTGCGGATCTGTCACGGAAGAGGCTGCTGATGTGAATGAGATGAGTGAATGAATGAGCAGCTCTTCCAGGAGGAAAGAGAGAAGAGAGAGAGTGAATGCGGCTGGCTGGTCAACTCGCGCGCGCCAAGGCAACGAGCAGGCGTTCACTCGCTCGTATCCTACTCTCGCACCCACCCACAGAGCCATGAGCGTGTGCTACTCTACCGGAAAGAGCGGTCGGCAGATGGCCCCATGGCTGGCTGACTGGCTGCTTCGTATCGCATTTTGTATCGCAATTGGAAAAGCGGCAGGCAGGAGCCAGTCGCCAGATGGTGAAAATTGGCGCGCTTTCGAATTTCACAAAACCACCCTCTCGCCCATTCTTCATTATGAGAAAGCTGCCTTTCTCTTGACGGTCGATGACTGGCGAGAACCCTTGCGTAATAGGATTGTAGCGTTTTTGGTACTGTTAGTCTATAAATAGAGGTGTTTTTGCGGATCGATGAGGCACCCAGTTTTGCGACAAAATGAAACAAAAATTGTTTTGTAGAAAGGTTTGAATGATCAATTGAGTGATATAGGAAGGCAATTGAAAACTATACGGGCTGAATATCATCTCTCCACTGAAAAGTCATGTTTGATCGCTTCACACCGCCTTTAGCAATTCGCGCTGGCTACATACATGCTCATACACAAGACTGTGTGATGTTTAGCAGCACCGCCTTGTTTACAAGGCGGTGAGTCGCTGTGAATGAGCAAATTGGACAATCCGACACTATGATACAACGAGAAGAACTGACTTGTCCCTACAACCAACAGGCGCCTCAACCACACACACACACACAGAGCACCAGCATTTGAGGACAGGCCTGCGTAAAGTTTGCCCTCCTCTGGGACCTCACAACCATAATCAGGATCCGAAAAGTGCTGCTCGATGATGATGATGGCTGGCGGCCATTCACTCGTTCGAATCGCTGCTGGTCGTGTGTGGGCTTTGCATTTCCCACAGCCTCTGCATCTTCGTGAGATGTGAGATGGTGATGGAGCCAACACGGCTTTACAGGAGCAAGTTCTGTGACTCCAGCCTGTTTCACAAGCTTCTGTAGCTGCAAGGTTGGCAATCATGGCAATCATTAATATGCTGCTGCTTTCTCACATCATTGTTGCTAGTCAGTTAGTTTGTGTGGAGGACTGTGCAGTGTATCGCATACAGATGGATGGCTATATTCTGCTATTGACATTTGGTGATGATACCCTTTCCTGCAAAAATGGCCATAGACTTGGCCGATTTGCGGATGGGAAAACCTGTCCACTCAGGCTCTCTTCTCGCTGTTTGGAGACAGCACCTGAGTGTGGTTGGAGGTTTGTAATGATGGCATGGAGGACCCATTTCTTCAAAAGATCTGATGCCGAAGGTTACTGCGCGACCGGATCTCCCTCACTTTTGCAGTGAGTCGTGTGCGCAAAACCAGTGGTGGTGGTGGCGAAGAGAGCGCAGGTCGCCCATCACAGTGATGCCATTGCCAAGATCCCCCTCTCGGCGCTTGAACATTGAACACCTGCGCGCGGTTAAAGCAGCTGAACACTGCTAAAGTTGACCTCCTGATGACATGACGAAATGCTCTCTCACACTCTGGAGAGGGAGGAACCCCACACACACCAGTCACCCTTGTGGCAACATCTAAAAAGCGATGGATGGATCGCTCTCCATTCGGAGCTGCTCAGTGAGTCGAGTCCGCCAGCATGGCGCTGGAGAGTGAGGGACCGAGGCGGCACGTATCAACCTAAACTCGCGGGCGTGTGAGACCTGCTGTGCTTCATGATGGGGGCTTGAGGGTCCATTGCCAGCCAGACATTCGTTCGTGTCGTCACTGTACCTACAGATGTGGGTGGGTTCAAGTGCACATCAGCAGGGAATTTGGTCCAGTCAAGCCAGCGAAGACCTCTGACGAAAGGCGCATAAGAGAAGAATCTCTTTTTATGGCGGTGGTGTTGCTGCTGCTGGTGGGGCGATGACAATATCCTCAAATACGCTGCTCCTCCAAGGAACTCACTCGCCTTTTGACGCACATTCCTGTTGGACAGTAAGTACCTTCACCGCCCACCTCAGCTGCTTGAGACCTTCACTCACCCACCCAGTGAACTGTACATTGCGCGTGTACAGTGCAAAGTGGTCCCGAACAGCGTTTTCTACTTGTTTTTTGTATTGAAATCGTCCCGAAAAAGCGCATTGTGTGCTCTCGTTTCAAACATCTCGATTCGCTTTTTTCGGGACGATTTCAATACAAAAAACAAGTAGAAAACGCTGTTCGGGACGTATCGAACGAAAAAGTCGAACCGTGAAACAAACAGACGCGCGCGCAAAAGCAGTCACTTCGAGGTCGGTAGAAGCGTGGTGGTGGTTCATTCATTCGCGCGGAACTGTACATGGCGTGCTCCTTGTCTTGCGCTCATGTTAACCGCATTGAGCTGACGCCCCAGCCGCTGTTCTGCACCGCATGCGTGGCGCCCAGCTGGCGGCGCTGGCGCTTTGAACACTCTGCTGTGAGATCCGATAAAAGCACGGGCCGCACGCGAGTCATGTGGCAGCGGATGGAAATGATGAATGAATGAATGATGGCTCTGTGTTTAGCCAGTGCGAAAACAATAACTCAGCTCACCTTCCCACTCACCCACGCACCTCAGGTCAACAGCGCCCGCTTTCTACTGTCGTCCGTCCACAGCACGACGACGGGGATCACGAACGAGCTTTTCATCTGTGGGTTTTCCCATTGGACGCTCCGCAATCAACAGGATAACTCGCAAAAGGGCTACAGGGAAACCGGAGCTGCTTACTGCCCTACAAGCTGTAATAATTGTCTTCATCTGCATCACCACTCGCCATTCATAGAGCCATAGCGAGAGCGTGCTCGCGTGTGTGGGTGAGTGCGGGTGAGTGTGGGTGCGCTGGCACAATCTCTGTGATTGTCTATTGCAGTGGTCCCGGTTCGCTCGGCGTAGAGTCCAATCGAGAAAGCCAGGTGCAGTGCATCCAAGAGTCAATTATTATCAACACACCAACCAGTAGCAACCAGGCAGCAGGATGGCGGATCGGCGGTCGCCCGTAGCAGTGAGCAACAGTCCCTGGACGCAGCCGCCACTGCACCACTACCAGTCCATGGACTCCGACTCAGACGAGGAGAAGCAGCAGCAGCGCGGCGCTGGAGTGGCGACCCCGCGCGGCCAAGTGTATAATCCGTTCCAGGTCCAGCCGCAATCCCATCCGCGGCCGCAGCGGCTCCACATCGACGACCTGCGCGAGAGCCCGATGCGTCACGACCTCATCAGCCTCGAGTCCAATCCACGAGCTCCGATCGCGCACGAGGATCCCCAGCCACAGCCGCAGTCCCAGCTGCAGGACCGTCCGCATCCGCAGTCCTATCCGCATCCACCGCAGTCGGTCTCCTCTACGGAAGCCACGAGCGGCAGCTTCCTGAACCAGCTCGTCACGGGACTCTGGCAGCCACGGCGACAAGCAGCCCCGGCAGCTCCAGTCCAAGAGCTACCAGCGCACTATGTCCAGCAGCAGACCCCACAGCAGCAGCAGCAGCAGCCGAGGCTGTCGGCCACGCGGACGTTCGAGGACATGCTGCCCAGGAGGTCGCTGCTGGCGCCCTCACCCACGGAGTTCGACATCGGCCGACGCACGCTCGACCCCGAGGAACTCCTGAACCAGCGCACGACGAGTCCGAGCATGCGGAACCTGCAGCAGTTCCGTCCAGTCGCCGCCCCACCTGGTGCTGCTGTGGTTCCAAGCTCAAGTGCCACGAGCGGATCGGCGCCACCACGGTCCACGAGAGTCGAAGCAGGCAGAAGCCTCCGCCCGACTCCTCCTCAAACGGAGGACGAGCGGTCCCGAGGCGCGTCGACCGCCACCAGCTCGTCGCGAGAGCAGCAGCATCGTGACAACAACAACAACCACAACGATAACTCGGCGGCGTCCCGAGCCACGAGCGTCGAGCGCGCGCGCCAGATCTTCGCGTCCAAGCAGGTGCGTCTCGAGAACGCGTGGTACAACGACATGTGGATCTACATGTAAGTACGCCCTTGACGTGTTATTGCCCAGGGCACCTACGTTGTACTACTACATATGAAAGATGTCACGAGACCGATGAACCATCATTGTATTGTGATGTTCTGTTCTGTTACCAGGAAGAACGCGCACCCGTTCATCGGCATCTTCGGCGCGCACCGGTGGCATCCGTACAAGCGCCGCGACCGGATCGTCGTGCTGCTCGTCGCCTTGCGTACGTTCATGTTGGAGTATTCATTTTCTACTTCCATGTTGAAATTGTCAACATCCACTAACACTGTTGTGCCGAACCTCCGTCTGCGCCTTGCTTTATCTCTCACGCACTACAGTGGTGACGTTCCTGTGCTGCGGCGTGTTTGCAACTCAAAAGTGCTGCGACGTGGTGCTGGAGGCGCCCATCGCTGTGGTCGGTCGAAGACTCAGCAGCAGCAGCAATGTTAACGATCTGGTCTCCAGCTCTTCACACTCTCCCATGGCCCAGCAGTGTGCTCCGTTCTACAGCAAGTGCGACAACGACGGTGGCTTAGTCTCGCTCTGTACCCAGGGGTCCAGTTGCGCCAGCGCGCCAAGCCGAAACGACAAGCAGTGCGTGCCAGTGGTGCCAACAGCGGCATCGCTCACGTGTGGTGCTGCAGCTGATTCCCTCCTGGCGTGCCCCACTGGCTGGAGTTGTAATAGCTCAACTCACAAGTGCACGCCGTCGTCGTCGCTCGTGTGCTACTTGCCGCGAAGCTCGACCTCGCCCGCCTCTGTGAGCTTCGCGGCCGACTCGGGGACGGATGGCGGCAGCGAGATGACTGCGATCGAAGCGATCTTCAGCATCCTGATCATCGCGAACAACGCCTCGACCTCCAACAACAGCACTGCCAGCAGCAGCTCAGGCTCAGGTTCACTAGTAGACGGCTCAGCGGACGGAGGAGCCATCGGTAGCTCTTCCTCTGGGTCTGCAGCATCATCAACGGACTCCCGAGACGACCAAGTCGCGCAGTCGATCTCCGTCGCGCTCACAAAGCCCTCGGACGGCGGGGTGTACAGCGTGGCGTCGAGCATCCCAATCGAGTGGGAGGTGAGCTCACTCTCCGGCAATAGCGATAGCGACGCCCAGCCGCTCAAGTCGTTTTCGGTTGAGTTCAGCGCCGACGGCAAGACTTTTACTCCGATCGCCAGCGACGTCACGTCGTCCTCTATGAAGAAGTCCGCAGCCGACAAGACGAGCGCGGTGTTCCATTACGACTGGCAGCTCCACAACAACGCGTCGCTGCTGTGCACGAGCTGCGTGTTGCGGGTCTGCGCAGCGGTCGGAAGCACCAGCGACAGCAACGCCAAGAACAGTGTCTGCATCCGCTCGGACGGCGGCGGTGGAGAGACCTCCGACACCAGTACCAGCAACCTGGTGGTGACACGGTCCGCGAGTGCTGCGGCTCGCAAGGGCATCACGTTCCGCATCGTGCGCGAGATCCTCCAGTGCTCCTGCGGCCTGGCGCACGCGTCGTTCGTGCAGTTCTCGTACCTCCTCGCGCTCGTGCTGCCGCTCACAGTGCTCATCCTCCAGCAGCTTGTGACGTTCTACCAGGACTCGAAATTGTGGGGGCTCTTTGCGCGCCGCGGCGGTCCCGAGATGCCAAAACTCTGTTATTATGGCCGCAGCGCGACTCGCGTCGGTCGCATGGTGATCGTGGTTGTATTGGCAGCGGCGTGCCTGGGCAGCGGCTTCCAGGTCGCGCAGGTGAACGACGCCAACTTTTACAACCAGAAGGGCGAGATCGTGCTGCTCTGGCTCGGGACGTATGCGCTCTGCGTGCTCCTCGGCTTCGTCTACTGCAGCGCCGCGTGCCTCGCGATCTTCTCGCTGCGCTGGAAGCTTGAGCTCACGCACAAGAGCCGCGTGGGCCACCCGCCGAGCGACTTTGACGTCTCGGTGCACGTGGCCAGTCTCGAGGAGGAAGGCCGGGATGGCAACCGAACGCCCGTGCTCCAGGCGTAGTCCTGGTCGAATCATTCGGTCAGAGAGAAGAAGCCGCAACCTACCTCTGTGTATGGTAGTATGTGTTTATTAGTGACGAGTGTGTGTGAGTTTACCTGCCTGCGTGCGTGACTTCTCTAGCACTCGATGGTGAAGTGCGTGAGCCCTCTAGGGCTTCTAGGACTTCTAGGGCCCTACAGTAGATGGTGGTTGTGGTGGTACTGTAAGACGTGGAAAGTTGGTATGAAAAAGTGTTCATGATAGTAAATTGGTGCTGTAGTAAAATGCAGGAAAGAAAGCACATGCAAGTCTATTTAATTCTGTTGTTCATCGATCAATCGATTGGTGTGCGTGGGTTGGCGTGGATCCGGAGATAAGGCAACAAACAGCAAACCCACACACAGAGAAGCACAGCAACCGATCGATCGACCAACGCCACCCCACCGTCGTCGGCGTCTTAGTGCGAGACAAAGTTCCTGATCACGGTCTTGCGGTACTGGCGCGTGTGGCTCATGTCCTCGCCGTTCGCGAGCGAGTCGACCACCGAGAGCTCGCCGCGCAGGTCCATCTCCATCTTGGCCTTGAGCTCCGCGCTGTGGAAACCCTTGCCCATGAGGTACGCGAGCTTGGCCACGCACGCCTCGATCGTCATGTCGAGCGACGTGATCACGCCCATGCGCAGCAGCTCCACGCCCGTCGCGTACGTGCCCAGCTGCGTGCGGCCCTGCACGCACTGTGTGGTGATCGTGACGGGGATGTTCGAGTCGATCGCGCTCTTAATGAGGCGCAGGAAGCCGTCCTTGCGCAGCGGCGCGTTGCCCGTGCCGTAGAGCGCGAACACCACGGCCTTGCGCGCGCTGTTGGACTTGGTCTCGTTGTGGCGCTGAATGTACGCCTCGATGCAGTCGTCGTCAAAGCCCGGCACGAGGTGGAAGACGCAGATGTTGGTCGCCAGGTCCGTGAACACGCTGAAGCGGCGGCGCGGGTACGGCAGGATCAGCGCCTGGTCGACCGTGGTCTCGACGCCCGTGGACGCGAGCGACGGGAAGTTGGGCGACTGGAACGCGTCCACCGACATGTTGGCAATCTTGGTCGTGCGGTTGCCGCGCAGCAGCTTGTCGTTCGAGTAGATGCACACCTCGGGGATCGCGAGGTTCGCGGCGCACATGACCGACATGATGAGGTTGCGGCGCGCGTCACTGTGCGGGAAGTGCAGCGGGATCATCGCGCCGGAGATCACCACGGGCTTGCCCAGGTACTCGAGCATGAAGCTGAGCGCCGACGCCGTGTACGCCATCGTGTCCGTGCCCTGGAGCACCACGAAGCCGTCGTAGTCCCAGTAGTGGCTCTCGATCTCGCGCGCGATGCGGCCCCAGTCCGCGGGGGACATGTCGGACGAGTCGATCGGGTCCTTCCACTCGCTCACGGTCACCTTGGGCATGTTCTCGAAGAGGAACTCGTCCATCTCGCTGATCTTCTTTTCGAGGAAGCCGCTCGACGGGTGCAGCACGCCCTCGGCGTCCGGCACCATGCCGAACGTGCCGCCCGTGTAGATGATGAGGCAGTGCGCGCGCTCGGTGGCCGAGCCCACGGCCGAGTTGCCCGTGGTCATGACGTTGTGCGGCGTGCCGCAGGACGCGTGCTGCGGCGGGCTCTTGGCGAACGACACGGGCACCGGGTCCACGCCGTTGCCGCCCGCGGTGAGCGTCATGGCGCTCAGGTTGCGCGCGATCAGTACGGGGGAAGAGGCGGACGCGCCGCCGGACGCGTTGCCGCTCGCGCGGCGCGGCTCCACGCCGATGGTGAGGTCGTCGGCCATGGCTTCTGTGTGTGGGTGTCTGTGTGCAAGGGGGTCTGTCTCTGCTGGGAGATTGCGATGTGGAGCTGCCGCGCTTGCCGCTTGCTGTCGTAGCTGTTGGATGAGCTGAGCTGCTTGGCACTTGAGTGAGGATGGTGGTGACGCGCAGAGTGGGTCAAGCAATCACATGAGACAAAGCAGGTGGCTGGAGCGTGGAGGTTGCGCGAACGTTGCTTGAGTTGGTGGTCACATTAATGGAGAGCGCTGATTGGGTATTTAGATATTCGATTGACCAGCTAATGTTTGTATTGTTGTGTCGATACCTTTTTATATTATAAACAGGAAAGGAATTGAGGATACAAAATCCAAGTTTAGAGTGAAAGGAGTCAGTCTTGAAGCTTTGTTGGATGGTTGCAGTTGAAGTTTCCGATGTGATTGACCAAACCAACAGACGGATCTGATTGGATACCTCGGAATACCGGTAGCGAAAGTCAGTTGTCCTTCAGTTAAACTGACTTGTTGCGGATTTCCCTCATTGCAGAATTACATTATCTATCATTGTAACAGCAATACAACCGCTACGAAATGCTACTTTTTCTTAAAAAAGGCTCTGACTTATTAGAATCGCGTTCGCGTGGCGGTTACGTATCATAAAAAGGTTCTTGTGCAATAATAAACCCTTGTGCGGATATATCGATAATCGGACTCTGGCATTCAAATTTATGTGGTGCGTAAAATCACACAAACCCCGCTTTAGTGTCACTTTTACTAACTATTACTTTTAGTGCCGGGTCACACCTTGAAGTACTACCCTTTCCAAATCCCTTGATGTCATTCCCTTCAAGCAATCTTCAAAAAGCCCCCAAGCACACACGAAGAAGACGAGCGGCAGCAATAATCAATATGGACGAGCGCAAATACGTGGACGGCGTGACGCAGGACCTGGCGCAGCGCAAGGCTGACTTCCTGCTCAAGGTCGCCAACGTGTACGTTTCACCCTCATGATGTCTCTCTCTCTTTTGCTCCCCTCACTGTCAGTAGCTCGGTCTGACTAACTGATCTCTCTCGCACTTTCTCTTTCTATGGAACTCACAGACGCCAGGTGTTGGTGGAGCTGGAGCTCGATGGAGCGGTGCTGAGCTACTCGCACAACTTTGCGTGGCTCACGGGCGGCGCGCGCAACTTCATCAACATGGCGGCCGACGGTAAACAAACGAATTTTTAGTTACCCTCACATTCGCTTGGCTCTCTCTGGCTGGATTGCTCACGCTTTATTTGTATGTACATTTGTTGATGGTTGCCTTTTTTAAGTGGGCGTGGGCTCGATTTACGTGGACGCGTCGCGGGTCGTGCTGCTCACGAACGAGATCGAGGGCCACCGCTTGATTCACGAGGAGCTCAACGGACTGCAGGGCGAGATCAAGGTCCGTCTCATACTTGACTATACTCCTGCGTCTAATCACCGCTTTGAACTAACTCTATATCGTATCGCCTGTACTCCTTGCGTTTAACTTGAATCTTCTACAGCTCCACGAGTACCCGTGGTACGCTCAGCAGAGCGCGTTGGACCTCGCCAAAATGCTCGCAAAGAGCGACCGCATTGCGGTCGACACGACGGACGCGCAATTCAGCGAGCACATTAGCAAGCTGCGCGTGACGCTGACCGAGCACGAGATGGCGCTGTTCCGCTCGCTGGGCAAAGACTGCGGACGAATCATCGCTGAGGTTGCGCGCGCCGTGCGTCCGAGCATGACCGAGTTTGAGATCGCGGCGCAGCTCTCGGAGAAGTCCTGGGCAGCGGGGATCACGCCCGTGGTGCTGCTGATCGCGGCAGACGAGCGCGTGGATGCGATCCGCCACCCGCTGCCGACGCCAAAGCGCGTGAAGAACAAGGTGATGCTCGTGCTCTGCGGACGCCGCGCCGGGTTTGTGCTCTCGGTCACGCGCATCGTGTACGTGACCACGACGCCGAACACGACGGTCCCAGCGGACCTGCTGCGCCGCCACGAAGCCGCGACGTACGTGGACGCGCTCGTGATCGCCAAGACTGTCCCTGGCGCTGTGGCGAGCGATCTCTTCAAGCAGATCCAGAACGCGTACAGCGAGAAGGGCTTTGACGGCGAGTGGAAGCTGCACCACCAAGGAGGCTGCGCTGGGTACCAGAGCCGCGAGTGGATCGCCAACCCGGAGCTGCAGCGCGTCGTGGGCAAGAACCAGGCGTACGCGTGGAACCCTTCGGTCACGGGCACCAAGTCGGAGGACACGGTGTTGATTCAGGAGTCTGCGAGCGGCGAAGTCACGCGCGAGGTGCTGAGTGCATCGCCAGACTGGCCGATGATCGAGCACACGATTGACGGCGTCACGGTCGCTCGTCCAGGCATCCTGCACCTGGCTTTCTAAGTGTGAATCGTGCGTTCGCGTCGTCTGTCGTGGAAGTGCAAGAGGGAATGCGGGATCATGTGAGTATGCTACGAAGAGCCTGCGTGGAATTCACTGTTGAATTTTACTAGTGTTCGTCAAAAATCCCTTTGGTTCGTTGAGCGTCCAAGACCGAGCGCTTTCCTCAGCTTAGAAAGGATACCAGCCTTGCTGTAGTCTCCTGTATTCGGAAATCCGACTTGTTTGGTCACCAGGGACGACTGCTCTTCTTTCTGCTTCTCAAGCGCAAGCGTCTCCACGTCCAGTAGCTCTTGTTCCAGCCGCCGCTGCTGCGCTTCCTCCTCTTCTTCCGTTCGCATGTTCATGGTTAGCAGCTTGTGGCAGAGTTCCTCGAGCGTCAGCTGGCAAAGCGCTTGTCTTTTCTCTTCTTTTTTCTCACGCTTGAGAGTAGCGCTATTGGGATCTGTTGTTGCAGACTGCTTGATAGCTTCTTTCACTTTGCCGTCCGACAAAATCGCCTCTTCGAGTGAGCAGACCACGCACTTGTCTCTCGGTCTGCAAAGCACACACGCTCGTCCTCGCTGGTGGCCCAAACGCACCAACTCTTCCTGGAAAAACGGATGGAAAGTTTCGATTTGCTCTAAGATCCACAAGCTCGCGCGATCAGCTCGAGCCGCTCGAAGGAATCGCTCGCGAAGCATTTCCATCGAGCTCAGCGGTCTGCAAATCGCTGCCGTCACGCCATCTCCACACTCAACATCGGTCACCCTCGGTCCTTTGTATTCGGTGCTGTCCATCCCAACGACCTCCACTCCTTGTAAGCTGAGCATGCCCATGGTGTTCTCGATCTGCACACGCACGAACCTGCCAAACGTATCAACTGGGAGTGCCCACACCCACGTAATCTGGTCGTCCAGCAAAGTGAATGCGACATGGGTGCTCTGACTCTTTGCCTGCGCGAGCGAGTACTTGCCTCGCTCTTCCGTATCGAACGGAAACTGGCTGATCATGATCGAATACTTCGTTGGCGCTCCTGAGCTGGTCAATGGTCGCTTTGTTGGCAGTCCTGACGAGCCATCGTCACCTCCCACAGACTTCCGAATCATGACGCGCACACTCTCGATTCGGCTCATTCTCTGCAACGTCACTTGCCAAAATGGACACATCTCTTGCTGGGTCTGAGCGAAGATGAGGCTCGACTGTCCAGTTCTACTCCGTAGGGCGTAATCGGGGAGACACGAGGCGTTCTGCGTACTTTGCATCGCTGTGACGCCTTCCACAAGACACAGGTTCACTGGGCTTTGATACATACAACTCACGCGGATTGGAGTCTTGATGAGCGGCAGCAACACCGAGTAACCTGTACATCCACCGACATTCTTGCCCCACGTGAATAGCTCGCCTTTAGTACTCACAAGCGCTGTGTGAGCATTGCCGCAGCTGACTTTGGTCATCGCGATTGCCTCGCTTGTGCTATCTGTGACTGGAAGCAGTGTAAACGTAGGAGTGAACTTCGCGAGAGCGTGGCTGCTTCCTGCAACGTACACACGGCCTCCCGTCTGCTTCTCATCACCAGTCTTCGTACTCGCACTCAGAGCAACGGTATGCCCCGCTCCACAGCTCACCTCGACAATTTTCTCGCGTGCGAATGGCTCGAGAACACGGGTCGGCGTGCTGATTACACCGAGCTTGCCGCCGTTACGAGGAACTTGGTTCTGTCCGATGTCACGTCCATCACCGAGTCCAAGCTTTCCTCCATCACCACTTCCCCATACGTACAGATGACCTTCTGAAGTGACGAGCGCCGAATGGGATGGGCCACATGCAATCTTGCGCACGGTCACGCCGCTGGGAAGTGGCAACGGCATCGGGGACAACGTAAAGCTTTCGGCAGCACCAACTTTGCCAACGCCGAGCTTACCGTGAGTGGCTGACCCCCACACAAACACCTGTCCTTGATTCGAGAGTGCCAAGCTGTGCCCAAAGCCACAAGCCGCAGACCGGAACCGGAGTTGCTTGAGCGCATCCACAATCTCAGGGGAATGGACGTCATCGTGCCACGAATCTGGGTCATTCTGATTCCATTCGCTCTGCGTTTCATGAGCCCCACCGAGGCGTCCGAAGGAGCCGACTCCCCACGTTAGCAGTTTTCCAGACTGATGCACCGCTAGAGCGTGCCGAGAGCCAACTGCGATGCATTCCAAAGCGTGCTGTCCGTTGAAATTCTGCATCGATGAGCCTCGCGATGTCAGACCGTTGGCGTGTAATAGCGGCTGTCTTCTGTTTTCCCCGTTCAAAGCTGCTGATTGCTGATCAAAATACCCCTCGCGGGCTTGGCGCTTCACCTTCTGCTTTGCAACCAGAATTTTGCGCTTCATCTCCAAGTATTCTTGCTGGCTCTTGGAAAAGGTGTCGGTCTCTATCTTGGTGATGTTCTCTTGCAAGATACACAGCTCATTCCATAGAACAGCAGTCTTGGCAGCCACAACCAGCATTGGTTTCTCCATGCGATCGTGGCGCAAGCGTCGAGCAATTTTGTCTTGCTCCTTCATGTGCTCGTGAAACTTCTCTCCGACACATTCCAGCTCCAGCTCCAGGCAGTTTCCGAGCTTCTCCATCAATTCAATGCGGGTCTGCTTCGCCAAGTACACGCCGCGCATCTGCAGCGAGAGCGCCAGGTCATCGACATTGAGCTCTGGTTCCACAGTTTCCATCAGCTCTTGCAGTCGCGGCGGCGCTTTTTGGTTCGAGGGATCGACCGCTGGTATCCAGTCGTAGTATCGCCCCACGAGAAGCAGTCGACGTTGCTTGTCCTCGTCAGCGGGTAAGATTCGCTCTGGCTTGACGAACGTGTGTCGGTACTTTTTCCTCAGGAGCAGCTGATCATACTGCGCCTGATTCTCAGCAACTTGGGAAGGAATCGAGAACTTCAGCATCTCACTCCGAGTCGTTAGCGGGCGACCTGGGTCCTTGGGAAGCGGTCGCTCTCCACTTCTGCTTTGGGGACGATCCACAACGTAACCCTCCGCCCCGTTGTTCAGCGTGGATTGATCGTAGAAGTATAGCCACGATCGCCTCTTTCCACCCCAGCAAAAAACTTCACCAGAGTCTGTGACCGCATACGCCACCACGGACCCACACGCGATGTGCTTCACTCGCTTTCCCCACAGAAATGCAGTCACCAGTGATACTTGTCGGTTTGCAAATGCCTGGGCTGCAGCCGCGACTGCGATTCTTGAGCGTGACGGTAGTGCTTCAGGCGGCTCCTTGACGCTTTTCGCTGCGACTCCCTCCTGGGAATTGCGAGTAACAGCATTTGAGAGTCTGCCACTCGTCCCTTTCTCTGAGGTATCGTCAGTCTCTGGCGCATTTGGCTCTTCAGTCGTAGATTCCACTGGAGTGCTTGCAGTCGAGTCAGGACGGACGCGTTCTTTCCACAGCTCTTTCACGAGTTCGTATTCCATGAAATCAACGAAATCGGGCTCCATGGGCTCACCATCAAAACAATTGAAGGGACCTTTTCCGAACAAGTACACTTGGCCCGCGGCATCCAGGGCTTCTCCGATAACAACTCGTGATAACACCAGCGCCTCCTCTACGAGATTTCGTCTATCTCGAGCGATTTTCTCGTCGTTCAGGCTGTTCGCAGCCTCCAACAACGTCTTCGCTTCCTGTTTCTCTTCGAGGTTCACAAGCACTTCGAGTTTCTTGACAAGCATGGCGTCAGGAAGAAACCGGTTGAACCGTTCGTGGCGACTGCGAAGTTCCGCTCGCACATCCACGAGAGAAAGCCACACTTTCTTGAACTGAAAGTACCCCATCATCTCCAACTCGGGCTACATTCCACAGCATTCCCCATCACAACACCAGAAATTAATAAGCCACACCACTCGACCACAACAACATGTCACACTCTGTCGCCCACATTATCAAACCAAACGTACATCTTCGTTCGCAGAGAAAATAGCTTCCATCTTGTCGAGCGGCATCTTTTTGCCGAGAAACTCCAGCACTTCAATGAACGTCGCTCGGTCGATCGCTCCTTCTTCCTCTTTGTCGAACATATCGAACAAATCCTTCGGGGACAGCGATTGGCCCGGCGCAAAGCCCATCGTGCGATTCGGATTCTTCGGGTCGCACGTGTACAGCGCGAGTCGGAATTCCTCAAACGAGATGCTCCCGCGACGCATTTTGTCGCATCTCTTGAAATACGCGAGCGCCTTCGGCTCCGACAACTGGATCTTCAAGTCGTTCAGCAGCACTTTGAACTCTTGAAAGTCGATTCCGCCCGAGCCGTCTGTATCGTATTTATCAAAGAGCTGAAGCACACAACACAACATATTCCACATTCAGTAAACCTCCCAGTTGATGTAGCTTAGCCCACAAAGAATGGAGCGCGATGCGTACCGCGCGCGGATCGAGAAGCGCAAGCGACGCCGGGTCGCTTCGTTCTTCCCCTTTCAATCCGGACTCGCCGGCGTCGAGGATCGTCGCCTCAATCGGGATGCCGTCAACAAAGACCACGCCTGCATATCGACCAACATATCATGCGTGACAACACATTCATGCGTTAGTGAGAGAAACAAACAAACCTGGAAGCGTTCAAGTACGTGTCGTGGTGCCGCTTCGCGCATTCATGGCGACACAAACAGGCACAGTTGCGATACACACGTACGCTTGCGGTGCTTGCGGCCGATCATCTGCAGCTGTATGACGCAGCGTGGTGTCTCTCTTTAAGGGGCTGCGGTGCGCGCGCAGTGCATAGGCGGCGCCGTCTCCATCTCGTCCTTTCTCTTCTTCTTCTTTGGGCAGTGTGGCATGGTCATGGTCATTTGGCTTCAACTCGCTTAACATATTTGACAGGAAAACTGAATATCACTTTCTACAGGTGCAGTTTCCAGCATTGTCTCAAAACAAGGTACCAAAAGCGTTAAAAAAGGGATGGTTGATGGGAATGGGTTGGTGGTGACGGACTGTAGAGCGCTGATTGGCTGGAAAATCAATTTGGGGCTGTTGATTGGCGGGAAACATTTCGAGCTCTTTTAGCCATTCAATCCGCGGCTGGAGAACAGCTTTTGGGCTCCGCGATGGAGCACTTTTCAAAGTCGATTTCTCTCCGAATAATCTTAAGAGGCAAAAATGGTGAGCAGCCCCTGCCTTGTTGTTCTGGACGACGCCGTGTGCAGCCAGCCTGTGTGCTTCTCTCTGTGTGCGCACGCGCGCGTGTGTGTCGTGCTTCCCGTGGCGTGGTAGCGACGGCGAAGCGTGTCTTGTGCGGCGTGACGGCGACAGTGAGCAGCTCGAGCAAGCCAACCAGCATGAACCGAGAGACTCATGAGAACAACCACAATCCAGCTATTCATCCAGCCAGTTAGTGAAGAGAGCAGGTTCAGTGTGCAGTGTTATCAACTGGTGAGCAGCATCTGCAGCGCTGTGTCTTGCATCGACAGCCTTGGTCTTCGTCGAATGGAGCGCGCGACGTGTCACCTGCCGATAACGAGTGAGAGAGAAGGAGGCGGCATACGCAGTAGCGACCACCACTACTACCGGACGCACATACACACACCCACACACAGAAGCATCCACACAGACTGGCTGGGACACACTGATGACTCGTATGGACGCAGATATGCTAACTCTTTCCTTCTCTCTGATGTTGTGTGGAAAAATCTTTTCAGGGCAAGCGCACTAAGAAAGTTGGCATCTGTGGTAAGTACGGTACCCGTTACGGTTCGTCGCTCCGTAAGGTCGTGAAGAAGATCGAAATCTCCCAGCACGCCAAGTACAACTGCGCGTTCTGCGGCAAGGACTCGGTCAAGCGTACCGTCACCGGTATCTGGAAGTGCAAGTCCTGCTACAAGGTCGTCGCTGGTGGTGCTTACCTCTTGAAGTACGTTGCTTTGCATTTGATATTTTTCATCATGTATTTGTACACCATGAACATCTTCACTAACGCTCCTGTGATCTCTCACCTTTGTATCACCAGCACCCCTTCGGCTGCCACCGTCCGCTCCACCCTGGCTCGTCTTCGCAAGACCCACGATGAGAACGCCGCGTTCTAAACGCGCTCATCCACTGGATCCTTGTAGAACAGAACAGAGACATTCGTGAGAGAGAGAGAGAAGCAGTTCAAGACGCCTCGACAGACTATTAAAACACTCAGTTGTTGCCTCGCGCGGGCGACTCCGTAACGATGTTAATGAAAAGGAACGTCCTTGCGTTGCTGCCGCCGTGTCGATCTGAAAACAAAACAAAATGCTCTTGTTCATCCATACATTTGATGTGTACCTACCCATTTAGCAAGTGAGTGCGCTTGAGCTGCTAATTCATTGGAGACTCAAGTGGACGCGTACATTATCACCAGTGTCTTGCCAACCAACCTATCTCTCATTGAGCTCCTCACTCGGACTGGTTCTCGAGCGACTCGATGGCGTACCGGATCATGAACACCCAGTCGCCCACCTCCTTCTCGCTCTGCGCGTCCAGCACGAATGACCGGCGCTGGCTGATCAAGTACTTGCCCTTCGTCCACTCGTTCACTTCGATCTGGAAACAGTTGACTTTCGACGCCACCTCGGGATCGCACACGCTCACTTTCGCGCCTTTGAGGAACAGCGACGTCCCCTGTCGTGGCTGCGACCCACTCTGTTCGTCGTACTGCAGCAAGAGCCGCGCGTTCTGGAGCACCGCGTAGCGCTTCTTCCACATGCGCGCGTTCGTGAGTCCCTTGAGCTTGAGGTGCGAGAGCAAGCTCGACTGCTTCTTCACGTACACGCTGCCGGACTTGAGCAGCACGAACGTCGGGATGGTTTTCAGCAATGACGCCGGTTGCGAGGCCCCAGATCGTCTCGGGTTTGAGTAGTTGGACCCAAGGTACGAATCATCGCGCACGATGTGCGTTGAGGACTCAGCCGACGATGAAGTCGAAGAAGAGACAGAGTACGTATCTCCGGACGACGGTGTTCGTGAGAAGAATCGCGAGGCGCCATCAGTCAGGAAATGACGACCGTCAGTGGGCGTCAGCGCTCGCCGACCGCCGTTAAACGGCATCACGATCGGACCGTTGATCGGTGTGCTTCCTCGTCGCCGCTCGATGATACTGGGGTTGATCGTGAGCTCGATGGGGCGATTCAGACTTCCATTCGCCTTCTCAAAGAACTTCTGACGCAGCTCTTTCTGCTGCTGCTCTCGGAACTCCGAGATGCGCGAGTTGAGCTTGTCCAGTTGGCTGCACAGCATCTGACTTCGAATCACGTCTTGCATGAACCCGTGACCAAACTCGAATTTGACTTTGAGCTTGGGAGGGGGATTCGACTTGCTGTCGACCGCCGCGCAGGGCGACTTGATCGTTGAGACACCACCATTCACAGCAGTAGGCACGCGTCCGACAAAATTGTCGATTCGACGGATCATCGATAGGCGCTCCAATTCGTCAATGTCGTACGAAAAGCGCGAGAGGTGCGCCATGATCGGACACGAGCCTCGCAGCAGCTCTTCTTCGAACACTGCGCCGATCACACTTGCGGTCTTCATGATCATCCTTTGAGACACTGTGAGCTGGTCAAGCAGAGTCGTCAGCACGCTTTTCACAGTCCTTGGAGGTCGCAATGCAATTCGGTTCTTCAACGCATTTGAAGGTGGTGGCGGCGCAGCAGCCTCGGACGGGTGAAAAATCGACCGCATGCGGATTTTATGCCGAGAGGTCTGCGAGAAAGCGCCAGTGACGGCACTCACCGCGGCAGCGAGGCTTCGATCTGAACTTGGTCGTCGTGTGGACGAGAGCGCGTAGCAACCACAGCAGTGACGAACCGGATCATCACGTACTCCTGGGATCTTTCTGCTCAACACAAACGTGCACATTTTGTTAGAGTTGAAACAGTGGTATAACAAACTTACACACAAGGACGCAAAATACTCACTTTCGACAGGCTTTCGGGGTACATGGAGAGCAAAAGATGTACCCGCAGCACTTGCAGCGATGTTTATCCTTGCTGGCAGTGAACTTGCTGTGGCAGTGGAAACAAAAGCTCGCGTTGCTCTTTTCGCCCCAAGATTCCTGGACCTGCATCTGGCATGTCCGCCGTCTACTGTCGACTTTGATCTGTTCATTCATAGCATAAACACACACATGATTTTTCGATTCTTAGGTAAACACATCCAGAATGTTGGGCATCAAATACACGTGCAGAGCGCTACGTACCACTTGCTGCTGGAGCATCTCGGAGATGAGTTCTCGAAGAAAAAGCGGATTGCCCTGCGAGCGAGAAACCAAAATCGCCATGAGCTCACTTGGGATCTCTTGGACATTCAGCGTCTGCAGAGCAAGTTCCTCGACGTCAGGTCCACAGAGCGGCTCCAAAGATTGGCACACAGACGATCGCATCCGCTTCAGCACGCGAAGACGTTTCCGGAATGAAGAGCTCTCGGTGTTTTCACTGAGCGCCAAGCTTGGCGGTCGAGTGCCAATCACGGCCAGGCAGTTGGTGAAATACTTGGCGATGATCGTCGCAAGGATCCATGATTTCTCATCCATGTACATGGCGTTGTCGAGGCAGAAGATCGTCGATTTCTCACGCGAGATGGCGTGTAGCGCACAGAGCAGCAGGATTCCACTCAGGTCTAGATCCGTGGGCTTCCAATCTTCCTCTTCTGGCTCGCACCCTCCAAAGTCTCGTACAGAGGACGATCGAGGTGCTTTGCTCGCTACAGTTTCCTCAATGGGAGCGAGTAACCGGAGATCGTCGCTATTCCGATGGCTTCGAGCGAGATCCATTTCCAACAACCCAAGAAACCACGCAGCGATCTCTTCTTCTTTCATCTTGTTCTTGCTCGGACTGTCCATCTGATTAGCGCTCTCGGGATTGCCAGCATCTTGGGCATTTGGCTCTCCGTTGCCATTGTCACGCTCACCGCCAGTCGGCTTAGTACTCGCCAATTTCCACACGTCACTTCCCAAAAGCTTGATGCTCTTGTTATTCGCACTCGCTCGCTCATCGATCGCTTCTTCTTCACGCGTGTATTCTTCAAAATCGGTGTCAAGGATCGAATTCAGCAGCTTCGTGTACCCAACCAAAGTCGTGTTTGGTGCAGCGCCGTCCTTGATCTTCTTCCGCACAAACAGCGCGACTTGCTGTCGTCGCTCTGCTTCTTTCGAGATCTCCGTTACAGGCTGAAGAGTGGGAGGAGGGGAATGATGCCTAGGTGACATTTTCCCACCTTTCGATGCTGGCCCGACCATGGCAGAAGACAGTGCTACTGAGGATGATGACGAGGCAGCTTTGGTGTTCGCAAGCTGTTCCATTGCACACTTGGAGATCATGTCGGCCCAGATCGCATACGGCTTGCGCGTCGCAAATGGCGTCGTCGTCCCCTGGAGCACATTGTACGAGCCAGATTCTGGAGAACTCAGCGCCGACCGCAGCAACACTGTCTTGCCGACGCCAATGTCACCCTCGAGAATGAACGAGCCTCCAGGTGAGAAAGGGTTCAGTTCCGAGCACTTCTCAAGTAGAGTGTCGCGCACTTTCCGAAAATTGTCGCTCTCAATGATCAAATTAGCCACTGAGGACTCTTTGTCTGTGCGCATTGACAGCCGCCGCTGCGCATCGCGGACTTGCACGCGGTGCATGCTCTCCATCAGATTTGGGATCTGAGTAGGTCGGCTTCCTGTTTGCGAAGCTGTCCCCGCTGCCAGGTTTTTCCGAGCCCCACCTGTCGTGGACAGATGAAACTCGAGCAGGATCGACATGCGCGGGTACGGACGGTGGATCTTGATACTGTCGTTCTTGCCTTTGACCATGATCTCCGGACGCTCTTCGAAATGGAGCACATCGTGCGTGAACAGCTTTGTTGTCTCGTCCGTGATGACGCCGCCATTCTCTGACTTCGCCTTCTGCATCAGACGGGCCGACAAGTTTACAATGTCGCCAAGCACAGTGTACTCTCGTCGGTTGCCTTGGTGCCCAACAACACCGCAAAGAGCAGTGCCCGTCGTGATCCCCACCGAGGCTTTCAAATCGAGCTTCATCAGTGCAGCGCAGATCGCAAGAGACGCCAGGATGCCGCGGATTGGATCGTTCTCGTGCGTGACTGGTGGTAGTCCAAACGCAGCGATCACCGTGCTGCCTTTGTCGTCAACCAGAAACTTGTTGATCGTGCCTTCGTACTCGTAGATGCACTGCTGCACGAGCGCAAATGCAGCTTGCAGCTTTTGCAATCCGCTGATGTCGAGCATCTTTGCCAGATCTTCTTCGCTGTGTAGAGCACATACCCATTCAGTCGCATAAAACAACAACAATTGATTAGCTTCCAGAACCATTTTCGCATCCAAAGCCACATTTCCAGAGCCTGAAAACGTACCAGAAGCCAAGGTTGATGAACAGTACAGTCACATCTCGCAGCTCGGAGCCCCAAAATTCGTCATGTGCGTCCAAATACGGCCACACTGCGCGCGAGACGTACTGCTTCATGCGGCTGTGCAGCATGGCGTCGTCTCTCGTGAACGACGGACGCCGCGAGCAGAGCTTGATTGGCAAGTTGACGCCCTTCACTTTGAAGAAGTCGCTCCCGGCTTTCACCGCCTCGCCATCAAAGTACTTGCGGACCATCTTCCAGCACTCGGGCGAGCAGATCACTTCGCCGGCTTCCGCTTGGTGCTCCGAGTTGAACGCTTGCTCTAGCGCTGGGCCGACTGCGATGTACTCGACTCTCGAAATCGATCCGTCGCTCACACCGCCGAGATGCGCGATCGTTGCGCCACCAATGCCGATGCCCATTTTCACACTCAGCACCACACCGGGGGCGAGCTCTGCCTTGTGCAAGTGCGACTGAATGCGGAGCGCGCACTGGATGCACCGTCGAAGCAGCCCCTCGAGCGTGTCGTCCTTGTTCTCGGGCCAGAAAATCAGCATCGCGTCACCCGCGAACTTGAATACGTCCCCTCCTAAAAGGACACCATAGAGCAGCAACATTACAGAATCAGTTAGCACCAGGCAAAAGAAGAATTCGTACGTTCGACACGCAAGCAGATTAACGAACCAGCGCTTGATACTAATCGCAACAGCTGCTCAAAATATGAGTTGAGGTGCTTTGCGAGAAACTCGGCGCCGACGGGTCCTCTCGCAGCGAGCGACTCGGTCATCGCCGTGAAGCCTGAGACGTCGGCAAACATGCTCACAGTCGTGGTTTGGTGCGTGTCCGGCACGCGCAGCTCGCTGCGCATGTCCTGTTTCTCCAAATGGCGACGCACCACCGCGGGCAAATACGCTGTGAGCCGCATGTCCAGCTCTTTCCGCAGCCCAGAGCTTGATCGGTCTTCTGCTGACACGACCGCTGATGAATATGTGGATACAGCAGCGTGACTCTCCACCGTCTTTTCCTTCGCGTCCATCGTGCTGATGCTGCCGTCAATATTGTCTGCTGCATGCGCACTCATGCTAGCTCACCGTCGCGTTCTTCAATTGAGCAGATATCGACGCACACACGTACACACACACACACACACACGCAGAGATAGATAGAGATCGCGTCTTCTCGCTGGTATGCGCTGCTTGCTTGTAGTAGAGGCGGCTGATGAACAGACGGAGCCTCTTTCTTTCTTGCGACAAGCAAATGGCGAATGAACGTGGAGTCACTCTCTGAGTGAAGACGTCTGCTGGACGCAAGCAAGCAAACGGCGCAGCAGATCAAGATGAGATGCGATGCGATGTATGGACGCGCTCACACTCACACTCACACTCACACTGACTGCCGCATGCGGTTTCTCTTTTTCCCTTCCCGCCCTCTCCATACAACAACAACACAGCACCACAGAGCGCGTTCATTCCCATTGAAGCCACAGAGCGCCATGGTTTCCTTTCTTATTTTCTTTCCATGGTTTCCCTTTTTCCGTTCATAATGCAGTGGCGGGCTGGGGGCACCAATTTTATTTTAAAAATAGATCACCCAGCACAGAAAAAACTGCTCAAGATCCATTCAAGGATACTTTATACGAGCATATACAGGCCTTATAGAAATGACGCATTTCATTTTCAGGTTCAAAAGGTCTCTGTAAATACATATTCGGTGGATGCAGGCCAGGATCGAAGGCTTCGCTTGCGAGCTTCAGCCACTATTTGAAGCAATCGTCAAGCGCCAGCGGGAGTGGAGCGTTCTTGTGAAAATGGAAGGAAGACGTCGTTCGCATTGCCGCTTGCTCGCGAGTGGACGACGCGCGCGTTATGACGTAAGAAACACGGAAGGAAGTTGATGGAGGACGCCATGGCATGCATCATGCTTCCACTCTCCAGCACTTCCGCCATGATGCGCGCTTGATACTGTAAAGCACGCGCACCTCCCAAGGAATGGAGCGCTGCAAACAAGCGAGCTCAATTCAAGCATAGAGCCAGCAAGAGTTCAGCAAAGCACAACAAGCTCCTCCATTTGAACAGGTATGGAGTGTGTTCATGGACGTTTGACTGCCTGTTGCTTGTATATATTCTACGGGCACGACACTTGCGCGCGCCTGACAGTTGGCTGTGCTGCCAGGTTAGGCGCTCGCGCTGTGCTGTTTGTTTACTCTACGGACATGACAGCAGTCAGGGTCAAACCACCGATCAGTGTAGTCAGTGTACGAGTTTCGCCTTGCTTCATAGCGCTTTCATCGTTCAGATTTTGCAGTAGAGTGACTATGTTTTTGTGTGCCTTGGCAAAACACTGCAGCCACTCCTCCCTCGACACACTGTCAGCCTCCGTTCGGCCCTTGAACAGAACGAACCGTTCTCATCACTGTTCTGAGTGCACATGGTTGGGCGTCAGCGCTTCCTCTGGTCGCCTGCCGCACGTCCTTATGACCTGCGGGTGGCTCCATGAGAGATCGCGGGCCGACTGCGAATTCGTTAAGTGCCCGTTGCTGAAATGTCGTACGCAGCTCGAACCTTGTTTCATGGCGTTGGACTCGAATTACTTCCAATGTTGTTCTGGATTGGGCGGAGCTCAAAGTCGTAGAGCTATGCACACCAGGCAGTCTGGGTAACCTCATAGATCCGACTCGGAGAAAGCCTGGTGGAGGAAATTGACAAGTCAAGCTTGGCAAGCAAGAGTGATGGTAGAGGCAACTTCACCTCCAAACTTTTACTTAACGTTTAAGCCTACCACACTCATTTTCCCTTTCCTTTCCCCCCTGAAGGCCACAAATTATATACTCACCAACGTCCTAGCTGTGTGTGTTTGCGTGTGTTCTACGCGGTGATGACGCGCACGCCGCACGACGACACCTTGTGCGCGAGCGCGTTGCTCGGCTGCTTGATGAACATCATGTTCGTCGGGATCTCCATGGACTTCGTCAGCCACTGCACGAGTGCGGGCGTGAACTCACCCTCCACGGACACAAAGTCGATGCGCAGCTTCGGGTACATGTGGTCCAGGAGCACCACCATCGCGTCAAACTGCTTCAAGTACGAATCATTGCGTCCTCCTTCCAAGTCGCTGCTAACGCTGTTGTTGCTGCTGTTGCTGTAGACGTGCACGATGCGCAAGTTGTGAGTGTGCTCGTTGCGGCGCACGTACAGCACGGCCTTGTTGAGGATCGTGAGGTCAGGGAACTTGCAGAAGAAGAGGATCGGCGCGTGGTTGATCGCGACGATGGCGTTCGTGATCGTCCGCCCGCCGCGCACGCCTGTATGCTGTTGTTGCTGATGCTGCAGTGGTTCCTGACTATTCATCATCATCTTGCTGCTCTTGGATGGAACGATCGGCTTCAATAGCGCAAGCACAACGCGCAAAATCACCACGCGCTGGAGCATCACGAACATCACAGACGCGATCGCGATGAAGTAGAGCGCAAAGTACATGAGCACCTTCGGGTCGCCCAGCAGGTTGGCGAAGATCGCGACCAGCACCATGAGGAACCCAAACACGACTGCGCTCCAGGGCGTGCGCGTGGCGGTCGGGATCTCCGAGCGCTTGGCCTTGAGCAGCATGCAGCCACACGAGAAGAGCAGCATGAGGCTCAGGAACGCGTACGTGAACACGCCACCGAGGATGCGGCTGTCGGCGTTGAGCGCGATCACGAGGCTCGTGGCCAGCAGGAAGAAGACGAGGATGATGTAGTGGTTCGTGCCGCGCCACTGGTTCTGCTTGGCGAGGAACGCTGGCAACACGCGGTCGTTCGCGAGTCGACGCGCGAGTCCGATCACGCCGACGTACGACGTCAGCACCGCACCTGCCAGCACGATGAGCGCGTTGATGGAGACCCAGGTCTGGAGCCATTTGCCCGCTGCAACGAGCGCGACCTGCGCGAGAAGCGCATCCGAGTTGAAAGCGATCGTGTTCTCGCCCTCTAGCGGCAGCACCGCCATGATGAGCACGCTGAGCGTGACGTTGAACACAGTGCTCAACGCCCACATGTTGCGCATGGTCTTTGGAAACACGCCGGGCTTCTGCTCTTCGACAAAGTTCGCGGACGTCTCGAAGCCCGTGACGCCCAACATCGACGCGCCAAAGCCGAAGAAGATCGCGGTCCACACGTTGCCATCCAGCATGGAGCCGCAGAAGTCGACCGCGGGGAAATCGGCGCGCATGTTGGTCGTGAACACGTCCGGATGGAGGATCCAGTAGCGCGCACACGCGACCATGACCACAACCAGCACGAGCGCGTTGTGGAAGAAGATCACGGCGGCGACGCGCGAGCTCTCGGTGATGCCGATGAACGCGACGCACGCGAACACAAAGAGCATCGCGACCGTGCTCTCGACGATCGGGATCTCGATCTGCACGGCGAAGTACTTGACGCCGGTCGTCGCCGAGACCACGGCCGTCGCAGTGTACGAGAGCACGCTGAGTGCAGCAGCCACCGACGCCGTGTGTTTGGACGTGGTGTTGAGCAGCGCGTTGTACGAGCCGCCGTTGAGCGGGATCGCAGAGACCACTTCTTCGTAGATCGAGCGGAAGAAGTAGAGCACGAGCGAGACCAGGAGGAATGGCACGGGCATCAGCTTCCCCGCCTTGGCCGCGACGAGCGACGCCGCGTAGAGTACGCTGGAGAGCAGGTCATTGCCCGAGATGGCGGTCGACGGCCACTCGCTCAGAAGGCGCTTGGGTTCTTGGAGTTTCTTTTCGATTGCGTCCAACTCCTGACCTGGCGCGTGCAAGTGCTGTGCGTCGGCGCCGTGACCAGGATACTGCCATGATGGACCTCGAGCTTGAGCGTCGTCGTCCACTACTTCCAGTACGATCTTGCGGCGACGAAGCGACTGGAGACTACCTTGCGGCGTGGGCTGGGGCGCCGGGAAATGCGTCAAGAGATCCTGGTACAACGAGCTCATGGTTTTGAAAGCTGCGATCAACGCGGGGACTTGGCTTGGGATAGCTGGAATGCTCGGGAGACGCTGCTTGAGAAGACGATGGTAAATTGCAGAGTGAAGTGAGAGAGAGGCCGAGATTACCGAGAGGCGGCGTTTGTCAAGCAAGGAGGAGCGTCATACTTGCCCATGGGCGTGAGGCAGGCACCACGGATCGGACTAGCTCAGCAAGGGCTCTGGACTGCTGCTGGCGGCTCGCTGCTTGGTGTCCTCCCTCCTCCCTTCCCAGAAAGTGAAGATGGAACTCAGACGTGACTGAGAAAGGTGATTGCCAGGGCTATTTTGGTTATTATTTCGAACGTTGACAAAGCAAAGAAAGTGATATTTGCGTCTAATGCTGTACTCTGATTGGCTTGATTTGATGATGGGTGAGGTAGGACACGAGCATTGATTGGCTAAAAATGCGTGCACAAATCATGCCATTTTTGGCAGACAGAAACAGTGTTCTCGTCTCGAACAAAATTTGTGTCGCGAGCACCGCTGCATAGTGAAACACAGTCTCCATTTTCGCTCCTGTCGGGATTCCTAAAAGAGGCGACTTCCCCTTGACCTGGGTGTTCGGGGCTTCACAGTTTCCAGGACCTGCCACGCGCGGATGATTGCTGTCATATCCCCGGACTCAACAGAGCCTTGAAATCCTGCTCATGGCAGCATGGCAAGACCCCGGGCTGCTATAATACAACCCTTCTTTGCTGTTGCTGTTGTTCTCCCTCTCGTCAAGTCTTCGTGACTGAGAGAGACCATGAGCGCGAAGGGCTCTTTTGTTAATTATTCGAACGTTGGCAAGCAACAAAATGATAAAAAGTGACCTTTTTGCCAAATGCCGTGCTCTAATTGGCTTCTTTCGATCGTGGGTGCAGTGTATAACAAGCGTTGATTGGCTACAAATGCGTTGCCGAAGGTAGTGACAAAACAGGGTGTTTTCACGTGTTTGTTTGCCAGCCTTCTTTCCTGCCGAAAGTGCAATCGACACGAATGAACTTTGCACCGCTGCATAGTGAAACGCAGTTCTCTTTTCGCTCTTAGATTTGAGCCCTGGATTCTTTATTTTTCTTTTACATTCGAGGCACTTTCAAGTGAAGAAACACAGACCCACTAGACAGACACACACGCGGATGATTGCTGTGTGAAGACCTGGACTCAACAAAGCCTTGGAGGTGATCAATCCCAGCAGCGAGTGGATTTTTGGCGGTGAGTCGGTAGACAACACACAAGAAACAACCCCAAGCCTCTCTCGATCGATCTGGTTCACGAAGCCTCCCCCGCATTCATTCATTCACCTCCACCCACCCAGTATCCTTGTAGTTTACCTGAATAGTGGCTCAGCAGGAAATAAACAGCGATCAAGCTTTGAGTGGTAACCTTTTAAATTTTATTCCCTCTTCAAATACATACTAGGTTATGATAATAGTGAGGTACAAATTGGTTAAAATTCCTGTATTAACATATATCCTACGTCATCAAATACACACTCGTTGTTCCAGCTAATAGTATTCTAGAGATTCGTCATTACCAGTATTGTACACCGAGAATCTCTAATCAACAAGCACTTTAACTGAAACTTGTCGAGTCATTCCGTTCACACTCACTCGACGACGAGCGCGAACCCGAAGGACACCCTTCTGGCTGAGCGATGCTCCCAAATTCTTCAAACTCCCAAGTCCAAAGGAGGAACCTCCCACACGAATGTGGGAGGTTTCTCCTTAGACTTGGGAGTGCTCCGAAAAGCCTGGAAGCACGAATGCCTCACCAGCAGGACTTCCCTTTCGTCCTTTCCTTTCCCTCTCACCAGGAGGCTAACGCTTAAAGTCCAATTGACCTAGTTTATACTCCCACCTTGCGAAATCAGCGGAGGCTTCCTGGTGGTGGACACGGAGGCGCCACATCCAACAGAGATGCCTCAGTTTGTTGTCCTCCAGACATCACACGTGGACGGCAACCTCTCCAGGATGCGTCTCTCTCACAGCAATAGTAAGTGTCCTTCACCTACTACTTTGCGACGCCATCCGGTAATCAGTAGCTACCAGTGTAGCTGGTGTTTCTCCTTCTGGGACATGGGTGGTTTGCTTGCTTGCCCATACCTCTTTTCTTTTCTCGACTTCGCCAACCGTTTTGAAGGCGTAGGAGTTACGCAAAACCATCACATTAATAGTAAAAAGCTTGTGCGCGCCTATAGCACCATCTTGCATTCCAAAAGCCCAAGTAAGCCACGCCCTCGACCTCAAGGCTGAGCCTTCATCCAACCTCCGCCCAGTCCACCCATCAGTCAGTCTCCTTCTGTGGCAAATAATACTCCACCCCTGACTTCCGCTGTATCCACCACCTTCTGCAAGTCATGGAGCTCCCAGTCGACCCACCGTTGCTCCAGGACCCGATGAAAATGGCGCCTGACCTCGTGGAGAATCCAGTGGTGGAGCTGCCGCAAGTCAGCGAGACTCGGAGCGCGATTCACATCCGTGAGACTGTGGCTAACGGCGCCAACGATGAGGATAGTGTCGTGCTCTTTGACGCTGGCGCAGCATCTCATTCTTTGACAAAGTCTACCGGTAGTATAAGCACGAGTTTCCAAACTGAAGCAGCTCACGATTCAGTCGAGCAGCACGAGCACGAAGAGCGCGACGAGAGCCAAGAAGAGCTTCGAGCGCCGAGTATCATGAACTTTGACGCGTTTGTCACGGGCGAGCTGTCATTTCGACCAGCAGCTCCATCAGCAGCAGCAGATGAAGATGAGACGGTCGGCTCGGACTGCGAGGAAGACAACCTGACTGAGAGCAGGGACGACGACAACGAGCATTCCCAGTGTACTCTCGGTACTCCCGACGACGACAACGACGACGAAGAAGACTTTGACTACGACACCTTCAAGGACGCATTCGACGGCGATGATAACGATAGTGACGGTGATCAACCAGCGCCTCGGCGCTCCCGAGTGTCGCTGACGTCGATTTCCTCCAAGCTCGTGCTCGGTGTGAAGGAGAAGACGCAGCAAGTGGCGCAGTCGAAGAAGCAGGCGCTGTCGAACTTCCAGAAGAAAGGCGGACTGGTCGGCTGGCTCCATGGCGAGCTGCCGGATGAGAGTAGCAACCCTGACTCTTATGACGGCGAAGACAATGGCAGCGAAAACGGTAGAATTGACGCGGCTCGTGGTAATGTGCCTCAACCCGGTGCTCTGCAGCACGTCGCATCTGGGATCTTTGGTGATGAAGACGCTCTCCGGTCTGCCTCGTTACCGTGCGACCCAATCGCAGGATCATCCTCGCGGCAAGCAGCGATTTCTCGCCAGCATCACTCTTTCCCAACTCAACAGCAGCATCAGCCGCCGCAGCAAGAGCCTGCGTCTGCTACAACCTTCCTGAAGAAATCGCTCGGTCGTCAACGCGCGAGCTCGCTGCTCGAGAATCTCTATGGGAAAGTGAAGAAATCCGCATCATTATCCCCCGCTGCGACGCCACCGAGGTCCCCGACGCGGTCAGGGGGAAGTGGCGGAGAACAAAGTCTTCCAGACAGTCCCGCGGCAGGAGGAGGAACAGCAGGGGGAGGACGAATTGCGTTGCAGCCGAGCCCGCGCAGGAACAGCGCCAAGGACCCGTACAGCTTTGGGTTTGAAGACTTCACCACCAGCGACGCCAAAGACGACAAGGTAATGAAGTGTTCATGTTGTGAGCACCCAGGTGTTTCCATCCGGTTGGCTTTCTTTGACACTTCTCGATTGTTTATTTTGCACTACTACCTAGGCTTTCGGGATCCGTGATCCTCGACAGCGCACAGTATCGGCAGACAGCACACCACCAAACTCTGCTCAGCAGCAATCATCAACCAGATCTCGAATGTCCTGGCCCTCGTCAACAACAATGCCCTCTCCACCATCTACTTCACTCGACCCAATTTTGGCTCTTAGAGAGACGAAGCACCTGTCGCTACACGAGTGCCTCTCAGACCCAAAGCTCGCGGCAGAGTTCGTCAATACGGTCATGCCCGACGACTCGGCGCTTCTCAAGCTCCTCTATTCAATAGAAGAGTACGAGGCGCTGGTGACGACCACCGAGTCGACGACCCCCGCGCTCAGCGTCCAGGTCACGTACGCGACGACCGTGATCGACAAATTCCTCACGAGCAGCCAACCAAATTCGACAATGACCCGTAGCTCCTCGGCGCTGGGCAAACTCCCAGCGAGCACACCCACCGACTTGAAGTACACGATCGAGCAATTCCGCTTGGCGAACGCGCCAGCACTTCCAAAATCGCTGTTCAAGGACGTCTACGAGGTCGTGTACGACGCGCTGCGAGACGGCTACGAGGCGTTCACAGTCACGCGTGAGTACGCGCTCTTGTTCGAGCAGCAGGCGCTCCAGCACGAGCGGGAGTTTGGCGTGAATAATAATGAAAATATGAGCGTGAACGTGATGACGCTCGACGCGATTCTCAAGAGCGAGTGGTGCTGCACGGTTTTCTGGATGCACTTGTACCGCGCGGCGCACCACCACCGGCTCAGCTTCCTCATGGAGAAGGCGTTCAAGCTCGACAGGTTGTACCAAGAGTCCCTGGAGACTCGGACTTTAGAGATATCCGTTGGAGTTGCTGGTGCTGAGTCATACCAGAGACTCGTAGCTCAGCTGAAGCTGGTGGCGCGCAAGTTCCTGCACAAGACAGCGCCCGTCGTGTTGCCCGTGGCTGCCGTTCTACTGTGCCGCCTCAAGGAGGAGATCTGCGTGGAGATCACCTACTTGCCTCCATTCTCAAGTCTCCATAAAGGTGATGGTAATGACGATTGTGTGGCTGCGATCGAGCGCGTGATGGGGAAGCTCGACGCGTTTGCGTTCGACGTCCAGAAGGAGTTCAAGCGCCTGAGTTTCGAGCGGTTCGCGAGCTTCACTGCGAGCGCTTTGTATCGCGATTTCATTCTCCAGTTGCTGCCGCCTCCAGGTGTGGATTCCCAGACAGAAGTGGGGGTAGACGCGACTGTCAGAGGCGACATCGTGCAGCTTTTGCGAGCGAGTCGGATTCTGTTCCATCAAGCGCCGAACGAAGTCCCACAGGCGCTGGACCTCTCCAATCTCCTAGGTACTTCAGACAATAGCTCATCGTCAATGGAGACTGAGGTCGCTAGTGACGCGATCTACAAAGTGTTCTCGTTCGTCAAGCGCGACGTGGTCAATGCCCAGAAGCGCACACAGCCCTACGAATTTGTGGATCTATTGGACACTGGAGACTCCAAAGAAGAGGACGGCGAACAACAGAAGCCAAGCCCAGACGCGCTACTCTACCAGACGGTCGAGCACTTTTTGATCCCGGAAGCCGCGCCTCGGACCTTCCAGATCACTGACGCCGAGGCGCAGCAGCGGCTCTGCTTCAACTTTGTCGCTGGCAGCAGCGAGAACTCCGTGTACGGCGCAGCGTGGAGGATGCCGCTTGTGCAGAGCGATGGGGTCACGACACAGGGCATTTGCGTCGTGTCCAAGTACCCACTGGTGGACTCGCTTCGCCACTACCTCTGGTGTTTTGCGCAACGCAAGCCTCAAGATGGCGGGGATCCAGCCAATGCTAGCGGGGTCTTGAGTGAGGACCTCACTCCAGCGCTCGATGAGGCCAAAGCCGCATTCAAAACCTACTTCGCGAGGCGACACCCGCAAATCCCACCACCAATTACTACCGAGGCCAGCAACAGCGACAAGACTCAGGCTCTCCCTCGTGTGGACTTCTCCCTCGAGGACCTCTTCGACTGCCTGTCGATCACGCACATCCTGCGCCTCGTGTCGTTTGTGCTGCTCGAGAAGAAGATCGTGCTCGTCTCGTCAAGCTACTCGGTGCTGCTCTCGGTCGGCGAAGCGCTCAAGTCGCTGATCTACCCTCTCGCGTGGAGCCACATCTACGTTCCCGTGCTCCCGTTGGCGCTGAAAGGGTACCTGCACTGCCCGACGCCGTTCATCTTTGGATTGCACAACTCGTACGTGAGGAACAGCGAGCTGCCTCGCCCATCGGACGACTTGGTGGTGGTCAACTTGGACCGCGACTCGCTCACCGGCGGAGGCGACGTCTTCCTACCTCCAACCAGGAATGCCTCGATTCGCGACAAACTCACGAGGATTTGCAGACCGCGGCTTCAGACGAGAGACCAGATCGACTTTGTTCCTGGTCGTGAGAGTGAAAGTTTAACCGAGGACTTCTTAGCGAAGCCAAAGGCCTTCTCATCCGAAGCCATTCGCAGTGTATTCCACGAAGAGCTACGCGAGATGCTCGCTGGTCTGGAGACGTTTGCGTTCCGCTTCGAGTTCAACGACAAGTTCGTCACGGTGGTGGACGAGCGATTCGTCCCGCTTCAACGCCACGCTGCTGCAGACGCAGGCGTTCTCCGCGCATCTGAGCTCCCTGCGCAGCTTGTGAGCCATTCATTCGTTTTCGAGTGAAGGTACAGACAGGAACAAGTAGATACAACCTAATGTAGCCATCTCTGACACCAGTAGGTCTATTAGACTATTTTAGCGCAGTACCTAAAATAAAAAGCCTATCATAAACTGTCTTGTTTTAAAGAAAATCAAGATACCGCACTTATCCGAAAGCCAACTGTACTGCTCCAACATGATCATCGTCCAATCTAAGGCCATAATGAAAATTGAGCCAAGACGAATGTCGTTGCTCTGCGATTACTCGGACACTTCGTCCAGCGACGACGACGAGCTAGTGACGGTGCCGCAGTCAACAGCAGCAGCACCACGCGCACAGCAACATATAGTACGTCGCACCACTGCCTTCACCCCCATGCTGCACTCTGCCTGCTGTTGCCTGCCTCGTTGCTGACTGTTGAATGATGCGTCTTTGTGTGAAAATCCCTCCGTCATCCACAGAGCCTGCCATCTGCAGAAGAGCTCTTTGCGAGTGACACGAGCCTGTCGCTCACCACCAGCAGCAACAACGTCAGCACGCAGTACAGAGCCACCGCTAGCAGCAGCGCTAATGCCAGCAGTTCAGGACCGAGCGATGCTGCCAAGCGGAGACTGCAGGAGCAAGAGCTGAGCGCGGCCAAGAGGCTCAGGCCAACCACGAGTGGCAGCAATAACAGTAGCAACAACAACAAAGCGGCAACGGGAGGGTCGACAAAGAAGGCAGTGACGCACTTTGCGCCGCCGCAGCTCAAGCGGCCGAACGTGTCGACCGAGGACCTGGGGTGCGTGTTGTGCGTTTTGTGTGAACAAGTACATCGTGTTGACTTTGCGAGGCTCGTTCTATTTGTTCTCATGCAACTGGTGGGATGGTTGTTGTTGTTTGTTGACATGGTGACGGATATGATTGCAGCGCTTGGAACACTCAGAAGACGCTGGCGATGCAGCGGAAAGCCAAGTCCCAGCACGCGGAGCCGTAGAGAGAGAGAGAGAGAGAGAGAGATACATTGCGAGAAAACGAAGGGATGCCGCTCTGCACCATTTGAGCGGTTTTGAGCTTCTCATTCGCGCTTTTGCACCGCCGAGTATCCGAAAGTCGACTGCAAAGGAGAAGGCTTTACGACAGACATCAAGCGATTCGAAGTCCCTCATCTTGGACCAAGAGCAGCGATGGGTCTCACCTACGAAACTGAGCCACACCCACGGCGTGGAGTGAAGCAGCCCGCCAATTGTGTGCGTTTTGAAGCAATTGCTATACTAAACTGCATTTATGCATCGCCTTTACGACATATACAGATGTATGGCGAGCGAGTTCCCCAAGTTCCCAGTAGTTTCCTATCTCCAGTCATCAAAGTGAAGAAAGTGGGCTCAAGTGTCGAACATGGCTCGCCCCCAGCCAGCGACTGAGGAACGAAGACAAAACCCACGTGATGACACTCACAAGGAGAGCCTTTCCTTCGCCCTCCTTGTTATGTCCGATAGTTCCAAACAGCGCGCGCCACGAAAGAGGCTGGCCCACCAATAAATCCGTTTTCACGGCGCCGGTTTGGATCTTCTTCAGCGTGCCCAAGGTCGACCTCACGTGATCTGCCTGTCAGACTCAGAGAAGATGGTGGTCACCACCTGACCAACAAACACCAATGGCCACTCTGGAAGACAGCTCCACCAAGTCGAGACATTACCAGGAGCCCCACCTCTTCCAGTCCTCCTCTTCAGCAGCTGCCACATCCCATGAGCGACTCGTTTCCTGGCTCATCGATGCCGAAGCGGAAACGAACTAGTGCCCTCCCCACGACACGAGCAGCCTTCTTGGAGCTTGACTCTGAAGTAGCACAAGTGGTGCCAGGGATTTCGCCTGCGCACAAACGAGCCAAGGAAGCAAACCCTGCACACCCAGACCCTGAACCAAGCCCTGAGAATTCAGAATTCATCCGACTGTTCGAGAGTTTACAGCCGCCAACCACTCATCAGGGTGCTCAAGAGGATGCTGCCAGTCAACCCATCATTCATCCGGTTCTTCGAGACTCGCTCGCGTTTCTTTGAAAAATAAAGTCGCGTCTCGCTACAAAGACGAAGCGCTTGTCTAATGGTGGTCGACCACCTCGGGATGAAGATGACGGGCTTTTGAGATTTATACCCGACACTTTGAAAGCCATTGTGCAGAAAGTGGTTGAGGATCTTCCGAGCCATTTTCGAAAAAGATTGCTCTGGATTACAGAGGCGAGTACTGTATTCACGAGCAGACACAGTTCCACATTTGCCTTTTCGGAGACATGATGAACGGCGCGAAGTGAAAAGGAAAAGCGGCTTCATCGCTCGTCCGCAAGAAGTGGATGAACTGGGTGATGGCTGCTGCTGGTCGAAAGATTATATCAAGAGGGGGAGACGCCATTAGGCACACTGCAGCTTACAGTAAGACAATCTGGTTGTCGATCTTGCTCGCTTGCTCGGCGCAATCGTCATATATAACGATCATCATCGATGGTCTCCATTCCCCAAAATCTGTATGATGATTGATCCAAGCAAGCAAATATTCCATTTTGCTCTGGAGCACCCTTCGTGCTGTGTTTCCCACGTGTTCAGTGAAGGCTGGCACTCTTTCAGTTAACTGTTGAAATGGATGAAGTGAACCCAGTCGAAAGCCAACTTCAACATCATGGTTGCACCCAAACCGCCCTCCCCAATTTTTCAGACTTCGGATCGCCATCCCAAAAGGGAAACCAGGCTGCGTGCACTTAAAAACACGAAATGGATTTTCAAATAATAGCCATACTTGACGCCTCATCCAGTAATTGACAACCCAAACTCATTCTGGTGCTGCAAGTCCCTACACCCCTCCTGCACATAGTACTGTATTACTTGCCCACCAGTCGCCTTTGGCAAAAAGCCCGGAAACATCATCGCCGCTGCTGTCTCCATCTCTCACTCTCCAATTTGCCCTCCCAAGCGCAAATCGGCCCTCCCAAGTCAGTCCAAGTCCAAGACTCTTCGTCACCTCACGATGAAGTCGTTCTCCACGATGGCCACGCTGCTCGCCGTCGTCTCGATCGGCAGCACGTTCGTGCTCCTAGCGTCGGCGCAGTCGCACATTCGGTGCCAAAACACGATCGGTGGACCTTGCGGCGACGCCTCGCGTCCGCGCGAGATGAACTGCTGCGACTATGGCTACTGCCAGCCGTGGAACGCGGGCTACTACCAGTGCCTCGACAAGCCCGCGCTCTGCCCAACCCAGGAGACCGACATCGACTACTACGGCAACGACCTCAAGACGATCTACGGCATCCTGCCGGCCGCGTGCTGCGACCAGTGCTCCAAGACTGCAGGCTGCCGCGGGTACACGTTCGTGAACGAGAACCCGGACGGCAAGTCGGCGTGCTACCTCAAGAGTGCGCTCACGGGCCGTGTCGAGAAGAAAGGCGCGGTCTCCGGCGCGCTGGCGACCACCACGCCAACGCCAACGCCAACGCCGCCACCGTCGACGTGCCAGAACACCGTCGGCGCGTCCTGCGGCAATGCACAAGGCACTACGTGTTGCCCTGATGGCTCGTTCTGCCAGCCGTGGAACTCGGGCTACTACCAGTGCATCAAGAACCCGCAGCTCTGCTCGACCATGCGCACGGACGTCGACTTGCCCGGCAACGACCTCAAGACGATCTACGGCATCTTGCCTTCGGACTGCTGCGACCAGTGCGGCAAGACCGGTGGCTGCCGCGCCTTCACGTTTGTGAACGAGAACCCGGACGGCAAGTCGGCGTGCTACTTGAAATCGTCGGGAAGCGGTCAGCAGGTCGCCAAGAAGGGTGCGCTCTCGGCCGTGCTCATCTACGACCCGATCCCAACGCCGACGCCACCACCAGTGACCCCAGCGCCTACGCCAAGCCCAACGGGATGCCAGACGCCTGTCGGAGCCCCGTGCGGCAATGCGCAGACTGGACCCAAGTGCTGCAACGACGACGGCTTCTGCCAGCCGTGGAACGCTGGGTACTACCAGTGCATCGCCAAGCCGGCGAACGCAAAGTGCCCGACCGTGGTCGCCGGTGTCGACTTCTACGGGCTGGACATCGAGACCAAGTTCGGCCTGCTCCCGGACTCGTGCTGCGACGCGTGCTACAACCACAAGGACTGCCGCGTGTTCACGTTTGTGAACGAGAACGCGGACGGCAAGTCGGCGTGCTACCTCAAGTCGGGCCTCGGCGAGCAGCGCGCCAAGGCGAGCGCTATCTCGGGCTATAAGAACAAGCTCGCCAACTACCCTTAATGGATGATGCAGTCGCGAATGATTGATTGGTATTAACTACAGTGTTGTTAATATTACCCACACGGCTGGAACTACTATATCCACACGAGGTTGCCATGCATGTAACCGCGTGACCGCATGCGATTCGGTTCCGGTCCGGGACCTGTCCGTCGCGCATTGTCTTCTCTCCTCGTCA
>JAASFI010000048.1:0-72733 GCA_023333705.1 Globisporangium viniferum | reverse complement strand
TGTCGCACGTGCCTTGCGTGCGTGTGGTTTACGCTACTTGTTTTCTTTTGCTATCTTAGAATGTATGTAAAAAGGGAGAGAGTCTAAATGATGACGGTCCGCACTCCAAGAGTAAAGGTCCTGTAGTCATGCATCATTACAGATAGAATCCATCTTTCAGATCGATAGCACTGAAGACGGTGCTGCCAACCATTCCATCAAGGATCATATCCTTGCGTGGAACCGGAGTCTGGGCTGGAATTGTCGCGTCATTCAGCTTGTTGAAAGCGTGAACGATGCTCCAACCACCAGTCGCCTTCTTCACATAGAAGGTGGGGCTGCAATGTGGAGACTTGCTCTCTCGCACATGACCAGCTTTGTGGCGCTGCGCAAAGGACTCGTCGATCGCAACGACTTGTTCTCTTGGCAACGGCCACTGCCGTGTGGTACAATACTTCGTGCCGAGAAGTATGTCAATCTCGTGACGAATGCCTCTGTCCGACGGCAATTCGTCCGGCACCTTGTCTGGAGATATGCCCTCATACTCCTTGACAAGTCCATACACGGGATTGGTCTTGAGTGCGTCCCACGACTGCTCCTCAAACCGTTCCTTTTGTGCCTTCTCATCCAACACGTCCGCATCCGCACTCGGTGCAGTGTTGACGAAGTCTTCGTCGACATCTTCGACGATCACACACACCGGCGCTATATCGCCTCTCGCTAGGCTGCGCTCCAGTGTCTTCTTGCTCATCGATGGCAAGGAAATCAACTCTTGGACTGAACTTGGAGGATTTTCAATCTTCACGTGACGGATTCCATCCACGTCACCGCTTTCACTGTAAACCGCGATATTCACAAACTCGCTTGGAGTGACTTGTGCTTGGACACTCCCTTCGTCATCACAACTTGTACCTTGATCTTGGGCACGTGACATACTTGACGAAACACTCTTCTTGTTGGTCTTCTGTAATGGGCCCTCAATGGCCATTACATGGAGGCAGATGTATGTGGTACACATCACCTCACAGTGCACCATGGGTGACTATTACTGGTCGGATACCGGTAATACCGCCGATACCAATGTGCACAAGTGACGTCATCGGATGATGTCACAGACCATTCCGGCACAGACTATGGGTGCATTATGAAGTAATCACCACTGGTCGCAATTATGTACGGAATGATGGTTCCTGCTCTTTGGGAACTGGACTGGTGACTGTAACGGGGCTAAGCCAAGTCCCTTGTTCAGTTCACTCAAGAGGAGACTGAACCGTGGGGAGGAAACGTTGGAGGGCGCTTGCGAGGTCGGAGGTAAAATGACAACTGAATTGAAATGCTGTTATGGTTCCTGTCGCTACTCCTATTAAGCCTCAAGGGCTCCCAGAGGTTTTATGAATAAAACCTGCACATGCAGAGATAAACCTACTAAACTGATATATAAAACCTTGGGTACACTGAGGTTCAACCCATAGGACCTTGAACTTGAAGTCCTGCGGAAAGTTCCCTGCGAAGTGATTGGCTCACACCACTCACTTCAACTGATAGAGACACGTTGGACGCGTCACCAGTGTAGTTCCCAAGCAGGAACCATCATTCTGTGCTTGAATGTAAACCTTGAACTTGAGCTTGAACTCTCATGTCGACAATGCAGCGTCACCAAATGGTTTCTGGGAAGATGAGTAATAACGATGCGGCGTCATCACTTCATCTAGAGCGCAACTGGCTGCCTTTAGCCCTGGCTCCCATGTCTTACCCTGTAGAGACATGTCCCGCTTCTCTTTGTCTCATCTCCGGTGCCCAGCACCCATTGAGATATGTACTAAGGTACGTACTGAGACATGTAATGAGAGGCCCATTACAGTGACGCGGCCGACGCGACAGCCAGATTCATGTGAGTGGCGCGAGCCAATCACATCACAGGGAATTTTCCCATCAGACCTCAAGTTCAAGGTCTATGGGTTGAACCTCAGAGTATCCAAGGTTTTATATATCAGGATTGTAAGTTTTATATGTAGGAGCGAGGTTTTATGAGTAAAACCTCTAGGAACCCTTCGGATGCATTTCAAGCAGCAGCAGGAACCAGGACTGCATTTCTAATCAGTTGCAAATTTACCTTTCACCACTCAAGTCGCCTCCTCTTCCGTCCAAGTCGCTTCCTCGTCTCAAAGCCCCCAAGGCCCGAGACTCAAGACCCCAAGACCAAGCATCGGCTCACACTTCTGTGCGAGTTCCGTTTGCTCTACGCTTCCTCGAGGGTCAGATCCACTCAGCTTTTCGCTCTTGCGATAGCCGGGTTGGACTGAGTCTTGTTACAGCTCCCTCGTACGCGCCAAGCGTGTGTGCTGTGTTTTGGAGATTGTCGTTGCACAGCGCCCCATTACATTTTCTTCTTGTCTTGGGACGAGTCTCTGCCGCTTTTCCCTTCTCTCTTCACACTACCGTCGAACGCAACCTCGTCGTCGATGGCAAAGGAGACAGTCTTTTTCTGGCGCCTGACTGTTCCACCTCCTGTAGTCGTTTTCTTCATTGTCTTCACGGGCTCGTCCTGTGAACATGGGGGGCCATCGCACACCGCAATATCACTTGGATCATCAGTGACTTCATCAACAGATGTAAAGGCCCAGACCACTTCATCCGTTGTCACGCAGCTCGAGCCAGCGCTGCACGACTTGTCAACGGTGATCTTCATGTTCATCCAGTCAATGCTAGGTTGGTAACGCTTCAACCACGGCATTTCCAGGATGATGCCAAACTTGTCATCGAGGTCGAGTAGGATAAACTCGTCTTCACCTCGGAAATCTTCAAACTCGATCGCCAAACGAATGACTCTCTTCGGCATCTTCACAGTTGACCCGTTGGCCAACCGCACAATCATCTCTTTCTTCGCATCGGGCACAACCATGTCATGCCCGTCCACAACGTGCGCACGAACAAAGTTGTTCGACGCACTAGTGTCAACCAAAGCACGTAGAGGCGTTGCAAGACCGTCTACATGGACTTCGTGAACGATCAAACTTGACGTTTGAATGACACTCTTCTCACTCGTGGAAACTGTATGTGCATCATGCACATTGGGGCCAGAGTACTGTGTCTCCACTACGTCCACAGTCCTCTTTTCGAGCCCAGTAGGAGGCCCCGCCCCTACTGGTCGTCCCCGCTTTTTTACCCTCGGGAACGATCGAACCGACGGCTGTTGTAACGTCCGTGGTTGTTCGAAAACGATCCCTGTGTCGATTGCCGTCCCGGCAAAGACACTTTGCAGTTCTGAGCGAAGTGACCCGGCTTCCCACAACGGAAACACTTTCCATCGTTGCGGGGACGCTCATTTCCAGGCGTGGAAATATACGAGATATCCATTGGCTCTGGGCCATCGTGCGCGACATTCGCTTGTCTTGGTGGTCTTGACGGGAACCCTTGGAACTTCGCTTGCTTGATGTTGAACTCTTCTTGCATCGCACGGTTGATGGCTCCGTCAAGCGTCTTGGGGCACTCACGGAACAATTGGTTCCGGATCGGACCGTCGTTCAAACCCGTCATGAACGTCACGACTTGGGTTGGAATGTCGATCGGCTCGTCCACGATGCTTGAGGCCAAGCAGCGAGCTCGCTGTGCGTATGAGTGCAAGTCGAACCGGCCTTGGTGCAACTTGAGAAACTCGGCACGCGCACGGAACTCACCCTGCGGTGGTTCAAACGCCTTCTTGAGTTCTGCCTTGAAATCGTCGTAGCTGTAGAAGCAGTTTGGATCGGCCAAACGCTTCCCGAATGCCCAGCTCTTCGCACGACCCGCAAGGTTGGACATCGCGAACAACACTTGCTGCGAGGGGTCACGGAGTTGTCTTGCAGCCACTGCTGCATCCAACTCGATGGACCATCTCGAAAGAGGCTCGTTCTCTCCGCCGCGATACAGAGACACGTTCAGCTTCAAAGGCACCGTCCTGATGGACGAAACAGGGGTTGCGACCTGTTTTCGAGATTCGACAATCTCGTGGTGCATGAAACTGACCTCCGCATTCTTCTGATCATCTGAAGAAGACGACCGCAACAACGTGATAACGGCGACTTCTTCAATGATACCTCGCATACGCTCTAGTGCCGACCACGCATAAGAAGACAGATGAGGAAAATCCTCATTCGTCAACTCGACAGTACCGGGTACTGCTGGACCGAGCGGTGTGATGAAGCCCAGGAGTTTTTCCGAGTGCAGTCCGCCCTCTCTGACACGCCCAGCCCAAGGGCGCCCAGTCGTGGATGGGTTATCGATCTTCCCACCCAAGTCTCTTTGGCTTGCGCCAGAGAACTGGCTCCGCCGCCCCAGTTGCCCAATCACGGTTTGTGCCCAAGGACGCCAAGAGGGTTTCCAGATGGGGGTAAACTGACCATCACTCCGAAGGATAGGAAGATGCAAAATCATTAGGCGTATCCCACCTTCGTCGAGAACCATCTCCCTGCTTCAAGACCCTGGAAGAACGCAGCTGCTCTACGTCAAAGATCTCGAAGCGCACCATCTCCCTGCTTCAAGACCCTGGAACGCCCTCGATCTCCCTCGGGCTCCCTCGATAACCCTGGAGTGCCCTGCAACGCCCTCAAGTGAACCCTCGGTAATTTCGAACTGAAGGTGCGACAGCCGGAGAAGATGAACCAAGCCGCCCAATTTCAACCGATTCCCGACAGATCTGCGGTCGGCTCCGACAAGCCTGGTCGAGCAACAATGTCCAAGTCGTCAACAGAGCTTGCTACCAACTAGAGAACGCTTATGGACGCTTTCATTAACACTTGTAAATACAGTCTTCAATTTACCAGCAAACCCGCAAGCCCGCCTGACGTTCCAACTCCAACCGCAGTCTGTCACAAAGACGTGCAGCCGACCTCTCCGACACTTCGGCAGCGCAGGACGGCCACACGCGTAGTAAGTATTGGTGCGACAGCGCTGTGGCTCCTGTGCGCACGGTAAGTTGGGCCTCAAACCCAATCCCAGTCTGCATACGTCTTGGTGCCCTTGGAAAGAGGAGGGACCAATTGTGATATACATTTCATATTACATAAAGTGTGCTTGCATAACTCCGAGACCACACGGCGCGATTAAGCTGAAAAGCGGTCTGCATTTGGTCAGAGAGTAAAGAGGTACCCCAAAAACAGAAGAAAAAAGAGTGTCGGGGAACCCCCACCTGGAGCGTCCGAGAGAAAGACAGACGCCCCCGGGGAATCCTCAAAGAAGATAACCGAATTGTCCCCGATTGGTTGAGGTTGAGAACATCCCTCCCGGTCACCCGTCCGAAGAGCGAAAAGGCTCCTAGTTGACACCCCCGTCCCGCCCACTAGGTGGTTGACTCTATTTAGTCTCGGGCAAAACCCTCCGATTGACAACCGTCCTCCGAGATCCTCGAGATCCCTGGAAGTTCCCCAGAATTTCCAAGTGTCCTCCGAGGTCCCTGGAGTTGACGTGAGGCCCGGGTTGCGTGAGGTGGCGCCCCGGTTGAGCTACTTATCACCCGCAAGGTCTTTGATCACAGACCGAAAAACAAAAAGATCGCCCGATTGCCTGGCTGTTGTGTGTTGCATTCCCTAATAGTTTGGGGGATTAAGGCAAATTGCTCGAGTTCCGCTCAAGTATTGCTCAGATTCAAAGAACTAAAGGGTACACAGTATGAGATATTGACCAAAGGATCCTGGGGAGGCTCCACCCCTTGGCTGCTCTCAGGACCCTATCAGACCGAATAAGAAGAACTTTGGTCACGCTTCACCAGAAGTATCGAGTGCGGTAAAATCCACATTCACTATATCACAGTGGCACATCTACTCCCTCCATGTCCACAGACATAGACAGGAGCAGATATTGGACAGGAATGCTCGACGTGCTTAAAGCCGCGTCGTCAAACCTTTCACTTCACTGGGTCGTTAAATGGACCGCTCGAAGTACTACAATCCGCGACAATGGTCCGTGAACAAGGTCGATTTTTCGCCAATCGCAATCAATTTTCCGTCTTTTTTTACGTGATAAAGACAGAATTGTAGCCAATCGCGAGATCATTACAGCTGTCCAAATCCGACTGAATAAATCGATTTGTGGGCACACTTATAGAAACAAATAAATTTGGGGAGGCGACACATTTCGTGAACATGAATTTCAATGCGATGAAAGAATGGTATTAGATGCATACGGAGACTGCAAATGGCGTTCTAATACGAAATGTATCCTCCTTGCAGTTGCAGCACCTTGACATAACGATGGCGCATCGATTGGACAAGTGTATCCAGTTGTTGCGACGTGACTGCATCCCATGCTGCTTGGACATCGACCTGGAAATCGTGGAGATTGTCGTACTGCTTCCCACCGGCGTACACGTGCTGCGCCATGATGCTCCATACGGTCTCAACCGGATTCAAGTCGGGGGAGTAAACTGGCCACGGCATAACCTTGATGTTGCGACTGGCAAGCCACTCCTTCGTTTCACGAGAGGTGTGGCATGGCGTGTTGCCCTGCTGGAAAACTTGCGTCTCTGGGTCGATCACTGGTTGCAAATGTGATCGCAGCGTAGAGATGTACTTCGCGGAGTTCACCCTGCCCATCAAAAACTTCAACTCTGTCTTGGTGACGCCAGAGAATCCCGCTCACACCATGATCGAGCCACCACCTGAGTGCCGACGAACGTTGGGTTGGATGGGGCGCCGCGTGTCCGTCCACTGGTACCGCATACCGTCAGGGCCGTCGAGATTCCACTTTTTCTCGTCTGAGAAGACGACACAACGCCAGTCAACGTCGTCCCACAGCGCCTTCTCACTCGCCCATGGCGCTCTTGCTGCCTTGTGTCTCTTCACCATCGCTGGCTCTGCTGGGTACTTTTTGTACGACAGCCAATCGACGGACTTGAGCACGCGCTGGACGATACGAACACTGCACGCCAACTTGAGCTTCGCTTTCGCCTTTGCGGCGCTGAGATCGCCAGCGGACACCAATCGGATGATGTGACACCTGTCACGCTCACTGGTTTTCGGCTTGCTTCCGCGGCGACTTGACTTCTTGGGCTTGGACTATGCAGACAGCACCTTGTTGCACACACCGACGGACCGCTTGGTGGCCTCTGCGATGCCTCTCACGGTCAAACCGGCAGATCAAAGGGTCAAAATGGCGTTGCGCTCTTCCGCCGTGAGTTCCGAGCCTTTGACCATTAACCTCGAGTTGCGCGTTGTATGGCTGGTTATAAAATGGCAGGAGATCATAAAAAACTGGTCCCCGTTGCGGGAGAAGTGAAAATGAGTGGTGTAGGTTAATCTCCCCGCTGCGGTAATTTATGTTCACGATTTGTGTCGCCCTCCTAAAAATGATATTTTTCTATTGCGATGGCTGTAGAGGGAGTTTTTTCTTCGTTGCTTCGGTAACGTACTAACCTTTTTATTGGCTACAATTCTGTCTTTATCACGTCAAAAAAGACAAAAAATTGATTCCGATTGGCGAAAAATCGACTTTGTTTACGGGCCATTGTCGCGGACTGTATGCCCAGGCAGTCACTATTTTGATCTAGCACAGCTTCATGTCACTATATCCAAAATCGTCACTCAAGTGAACCGTATCCGCCCGCAATCCTCCCCCCTCGCTGCTCCTTCATCTTCCCCAAAGAAAGAAAAGAAATCTTCGTGATCGCCACCAAGCGCCTCCGTTCTCTTGATCAACATGATGCGCGGCAGCAGCAGCAAACCCACCGCCGTGGCCTGGACCACCGCCGGCAACGCGTCGCTCGACCTCGCCGAACCCGTGCAGGCCGCCACCCACGAGCACGCGAACTGGCAGCCGTACGACTTCAACGGCGGCACCACGCTCGCCATCGCCGGCAAGGACTTCGTCGTGGTCGCGGCAGACACTCGTTTGAGCACGGGCTACAGCATCCTCAGTCGCGACGAGTCCAAGATCGCCCACTTGACACCGACCACGCTGCTCGCGTCCCCAGGCTCGCACAATGACGTGATCCAGCTGCGCGGCGTGCTCAAGATCCGCGCGCAGATGTACGAGCACGACAACGGCGTCGCGCCGTCGACCGGCAACATGGCGCAGCTGCTCATGAACACGCTCTACTCGCGTCGCTTCTTCCCGTACTACGCGTTCTGTATCCTGTGTGGCATTGACGAGGAAGGCAAGGGTGCAGTGTACACGTACGACGCCATTGGCTCGTACGACAAGGTCACCCGCGCGGCGCAGGGCTCCGGTCAGCAGCTCATGATCCCGTTGCTGGACAACTTGGTTGAGCACAACTCAAGAACCGACCCAAAGAAGGAGCTGTCCGTTCAGGAGGTACGTCTATATAGATATTGGTGCTGGCTGGATCTTTTTGTTGTTGCTGGATTGGCTGAGTGCGGATCTAATTTGTTGTGTTGCTGTTCGCTCTACCAGACCAAGGAAATCATGAAGGACGCGTTCGTGACTGCTGGAGAGGTACGTTTGCTTGTCTACCGACTGCTTATTAAGGGGCGTTTGAACACCGAATTCACGTATTGTGTGTCTATGTATTGCGCAAAACAGAGAGATATTTACACAGGCGACAGCGTTGAGATCTTCACGATCACAGCTTCGGGCATCACGAAGGAGGTGTTCCAGCTGAAGAAGGACTAAGCCGAATGAGTTGCGCTTCCAAGAAAAGCAAAATGAGAGTGTTTCCAGCCCAGCAACAAACCAGAAAAATGAATCAAAGCTCTGTTTTGAAGAGCACTCGCGGATTCGAGTGAGTGGTCTCGTTGTCAGCTACGCACGAAGCATTAGCAGCGTCCAGCGGCTTGACTACAAAGCAACAAAAAAGCAAACAGAGGAATGACTAAAGACACCGAACAATACAGCCTGCTTTTTTTTTCCTCCTCGCAAGCCGAATGGGGATCAATTGTCCCTCGCTTCCTTCTCACAGATATCCGATCCAGGCTTGTCATCTGTGAGTCGCAGACTGCGACGCAGGTTCCTGACTCGTTTGAATCATTTATCATCCCTGAAAGCTCACTTGTATTCAACGGATCTCACGTAGAAGCAATTCGCGCTCACCTTTCTCCTTGGACAACACGCTCTCCACTAATGCCAAAGATCGCCTTGCGCGGCACATTCTAGAACACGGCGACCATCACACTCGGATTTGCTGAAAGAAGGACTAACAAAGAGCAATGCCCTCCGTTCAAGCTCGCTCTTCAAACAACAGCAACAGAACCGATGTCCATCATCAAACGCACCAAACCACGTAGGAAAAAATCTTCATTGGCATCTTCAGTTACCGTGAGAGTCGTGAAGCGCTCCAAGTGTCTTCGTGGCGCGACTCCGACACCTTTTCAGTCGCCTGGATGTGCTGTACTCTCCCCCTCTCTGTCTCCTCAGATACCGAAGTTTCCCCAAATCACTCACCGCTGATTCGCTATTCCGCTCTCGTCCTGCTGCTGCTTATGCTTCTCGGTTCTTGAGCGCCAATTGCCGCACCTTGCGCTTATATAACTCCGGGTCGTTCTTGAGGTCCATGTACGGCTCTCGCTGCGCCGGGTCGCCCATGTTCGGCGCGTCTAATAAGTCCTGCACGCCCTTGAGGATCTGCTTGATCGTGACGCTCGGCTTCCAGTCCTTGTCTTCATTGAGGATGCTAAGGCAGACCGTGCCGGACGGGTACACGTTCGGGTGGTAGAGCGGCGGCACGAACTTGACGAGCGGCGGCTTGCTCGGGTAGTCCTCCGAGAACGTGAGCGACATCTTGTACACGCCGCCCTCCCAGTCCGTGCCGGCCTTGCCCGGGATGCCTGCCTGCCACACCATGAGATTGAGCGAGCCGTCGTCGCTGGACACGGGGCGAGCCCAGAAGCCCGCCGGGTGGTCGCGGCGCCAGTTCTTGCGCTCCTGGCGCAGGCGCTGCACGGCGATCGAGTCGTCACTCATGGTAGTAAACAAACGCTGTGTCTTGTGTCTTCTTCTGGACTCTTGTGTGACTGCTGAGCACCTTCTTCACGCGCACACACAGAGTCACTCGCACAGAACGAACGAGTGAAGAGATGAACGCTGGGAGATCGATCGGTGGCTTCTTTCGCGCCTCTGGCAGAAATGCCGCCATAATTCCACCACACTCGTAGATTTGTATACCAGGGGCACAATTCGGGTTCAAAAATGCTGGACTGTTTTTACGAGGATGTCAAGTGGATGACGTAATTACGTCATTTTTGAAATCACGTAAAAATAAAGCAGCAGCAGATCCAGATTTGTCATCGAAAGGGGCTCGAAAGGACACTTGAAGCATTGACACTCATCCAAAACAGCACACAGCACACAAAGATGGACTCTGCAGAGGTACACGTGAACGAATATGCCCATGGCCATCTGTGCAAGCGAGGAATACATTCAGGTAGCCATGGACACTCACGCGATGGATCTGCGTTTGTGTGGGTACTGTGATGTGCTGCACGGCAGAGTGAATTCTCCCAGGAAGATGTGCTGCCGATCGCGAAAACGGTGAGTGTACTTGGTTGCATGCATTGAGTCTCTCTTTCTATCTTTCAGGCCATTTCGTCACATAACTCTACTCACCTCTCTTCTTTTCAACCAGGCGATCGAGTCCGCGTTAAAGGACACGGTGTACAACCGCAAGAAAGTGATGGACTGGTCCAACACGCTGGTCGCGGCCGTGCTCACGGGGCTGCAGAACCTCAACAAGCCCTTCAAGTACGCAGTCACGTGTCTGATCATGCAGAAGACCGGCGCCGGCATGTCCACCGCTGCGTCCTGCTTCTGGGACCCGACGCTCGACGGCTACTGCACGGTGCTCTGGGAGAACAGCACGATCTGCTGCGTCGTGACAGTCTACGGCGCCGCGATCTCGCCGTCCGCCAGCAAACTCGACCACTAGGTTTGTATCATAAAGAGTTTTTTTAACGATCTTCAAAAAGCAACTGATGGTGAATTTCAATTTGAACGTGGGTGTCTTCACATGGAAGACCCATCTCAAGCACAGAGACATTCTTTCCTGCTCACTATTCAACCAGAACCCACAAAATCATGAGCACAGCGTCCATCACCTCAACTGACAGCCTTGAGCAGCGAGCCGAGAAGCGACTGCGCCGCGTCGTTGACTGGAGATGACGGCGCGCCGCTCTTTGGCAGCAGCTCCTTCAGTCGCTTCACGAGGGCAGCCTTGTGGCGTTTGATTTCCTCGATGAACTCCTGCTTGTCCTGTACCTTCTCGTCACCGTCGCTGCTGGTAGCATTCTTCAGCGCTTCCAGCATGTTCTCCATCGCGAAGAACGCGCGGTGCAACGACTCATCGTGCTTGGACACCTCGATCACGCGAGTGAAAGCCTGCAGCCCACCGTGCTTCATCAGCAGCCAGCTCACCTGCGGTACTTGCGAGACCATCGCCAACGCACCTCCAGCTGCGCGCGCCGTCTCGAAATCCTCATCTTCCTCCTCGACTGAAGCGAACGCCAGCCACAGACGGATCTTCTCTTCATTCATGAAAATCTTCTCAATCACATCTTCGTTCGGCAGCAAGTTGCACAACGCCTCCGTCGCTGCACGACGCACCAGCTCGTGTTCCGAGAACTGCAAGTACTGGAGCGTCGCCAAACCCTGTGGCTCTGTGACAATGCGGTTCTTCGTCTCGTCGGACACGCTGGCAATGTTTGTAAGCGCCATCAGCGCCTCGAACTGGAGCAGTTGCGTGTCGCCCTTGCACAGATCGAGAAGCGGTCGGATCGAGGAGAAGAGCGAAGACGCCGAGATCAGGTTTGGGTTCGTGCTGATCAGGATCTTCGCGATCGCCTGACCAGCCGCATTCGAGATCTTGGTCCCGTTCTGCTGCTTCGCGAGTGGCTTCTTATCATCCTTCGCCGAAGCCAATGGCCCAGTATGCATCGACAGAGGAATCAACGACTGGAACACGCCGCACTGCACCAAGTTGCCACGGATCTCAGCCACTTCTGCGGCATGCAGCGCACTCAGCACCGCCATCTCCACCACATTCTGAGACTTTGTGGTCGAATATTTAAGCAGCTGCACCAACGTCGTAAGCACATCTCTCGATTTCGCAAGCTTTTTCACTCTCGCATGTACTTTTTCAGGTGAGTCACCATCTTCGAGCGCCGATTTCTGTTTGAGCGCTTTCTGGAGCTCTTCGTACTGCTCCGCCGTCATCTCCATACCGTCCATTTGCTTCTTCTTCAGCGCAGACTCGGACGTGAGCACGTGGTGAAGGATGTAGCCAATGCCGTAGTAGACATTCGAGCGGTACCCGACGTGCGCGTGGTGGTCACTGGAAGTCGACTTGGATGCCGGAAAGTCGACCTTGAAGACACTCGTGACAGCAAGAGGACGCTTCACGAACGCGTCTTTCACGGAAGTCATCGTGATCATGTACGACAACGCCTCAATGCCTCGCTCTTTTGGCGAAGCACCACTCCAGAACATTTGGCGCTCGATCGTCTTGGTCTCAAACGCGTGCGCGCGCTCCAGCACGTCGAAAATGTTGTCCAGCACAAGCTGTCCGTCCACAGTTTCCAGTTCCAAAGTCTTCTCGACAATGGAGATCTTCACTTGGATGCTCAGAGCACTAGCTTTCAGCACCAGATCTTCGTCATCCATCGCAGACTTGAGCATCTTGAAGATCTCGACACGCAGCACAGGCGGCACACACGTCGTGCCATTCTCTACCCCACAGACGCTGGCAACACAGTCGACCCAGATCTCCTGGAACTGGCGCGTACGCTCGCGCTTATCGTCGAACGTTCGGGACGCGACGAGGAAATCGTAAATGCGCGAGAGGAACAGCGTGCCGTCGTTTCCAGTTTGCTGAACTGCCCACAGAGCGAGCTTTGAGTTGGACAGAAACAGCGCTGATAGAAGCAGACATGACGCCGAGGCGAGCTCCACTTGGTTGCGATCCTTCGGGCTCGCCACTAACACTGGAGCAACACAGTATTCGCGCACCAACTTCTTCAATAGCGCGTCATTGCCTTCAAATTGCGATAGACACTGTGTAAACACCAGCGGGAGGCGGCTCAGCAAAATCTCCTTGGACGCCTGCGATGTCTGGGTCTCCTCCACGTGCAACGCACTCGCAGCGTTCGTGTAGAACAGCGAGAAGACACCCATTTCGTTGGCAAGATTCGCAAAATGCTGCGTCTTCTGCTTGAGTGCCGCGTCGGCTTGCTTCGTCGATGCTCCAATCGCGGCAGTCGAGATGAAATGCAGCAAACCATCGAGCGAACTGATCTGCAAATCGAGCTCCTGGCTACGAAGTCCATCAAGAATCCCACTCAGCACGCGACGGATCTCCTGGTCGTCGTCCGAGGTCAACATCAGGTGCTTGAAGAGGAACGCGCAGAGCTTAACAATTGATTTTCGGCCAGCGAGGGACATCATAGCATGCGCAGAGGGGGAGCTCTCATTGCTGTATTCCAGCGCCACTTGGGCGTGGAGAAGCTCAATGAGACTGTGGAACACGGACGGACCACTGCGCTGGTAGACGAGAGAAGCAAGCTCCATCGAAGCAGACGCAATGATCGACAGCAATCCAACGACATGCGTCAGCACAGACAGCACCGCAATCTGTGTCGGCTCGTCGTTCTTGTTGTCGCTGTGCAGCTCCAGCAGCAACTTGACGACACGCCACAACACCACCAGACCACCCTTGCTCTCCAACTCACGCGGGAGACTCGCGAGATCCGAGAAGCACTTCATCTCGAGGAATTTGAGGGCTTCTTCCGTCTTTGGCTGCTGCTCCTTCAGCGTCTTTACGCCATTCTCTGTACCACTTGCGATCGCCTCTAGCGCCTTTTGCAGTCCGTGCACGTCTTCTTGCACGGTATCCTTGATCTTTCTCGCGAGCGCGACAGCGGCTTTGTTCGCGGGGTTCAGCTGCAGCACGAGGCGGACATCAGTGAATGCCTGCACGAAGTTGCCCAGCCCCACGTACGCCTGCGCGCGTCGGTAGCGCGCTTTCTCGTTCTTCGGGTCTTTCTCGAGCGCCTTGGAGCAGTCCGCGGCGGCTTCTTCAAACTGGCTCAGTTGCAGATGGCACATCGCGCGGTTGCTCCAGAGCAACACGCGCTGCGCATCGAGCGCCTCTTGCTCGGTAGCGGAGGGGCTGCCACCCTCGGTCTTGAGCGCGATCCCCTCCGAGTACTTGGCGATCGCCTGCGCGTACTGCTTGGCGCTGAAGAGCGCGTTGCCCTCGGTGCGGAATTGCTCCATTCTCGCGTTTTCTGTTGTGAGTTGTCTGTGACGCGGTAGCGAAATGTGACGCGGGTGCAAAGGCTAGCAGTATATATTTCAAGTCCACCATTTGGGTAGATTCAAGAATCAGGATCATTACATCGATAACATAGCAAAACATCGATGATTGAAATGTGTTTGGATTGATCTTGGAGTGAAGCGTATGATTGATGACGACAGACATTGACGATTGAAACAGACGTTTGATTGCAATCTCACGTTTCGTTGAATTGACATGCGAAAACTTGCATTGCAATTCATTTTCTGGAAACTGAATTGCATTCGCAAATAGCTTGTCAATTCATTTTTGCATGTTGCCTCAACCAAAAAAGCCCCTTCCAATACAAATGTTGCTCCAATGTCACTCCAACGAAAAAAGCAATTTCCCCTTTCTGACAAAAAGGCTTTTGCGGATTCGACCAACGGCAACCAAGTGATCAAAGCACTGAGCGCAACATGGCGGACGAAGACATCGACTCGCTGCTGGAGGCCGGCATCAAGGCCGCGCAGAAGGTGCGTCTGCTATACACGCATAAGCTTGCGAGCATGTACAGGTTGAACTATACGCTAACCGTTTTGTGTGTGTGATCTCCTATCGATCTATGAACTATGCGCAGTCCAAGAACGAAGAAAGTGACCCAACTGGGAATGACAACGATGACAACAGCAAGTCCGCTGACAAAGACGATGAAGAGCGCGGCTCACGCAGAAAGAGTCGCCACTCACGATCGCCTGCGTCGCGAAGCAAATCGCGCTCGCGTTCCGCTCGACGCGGGAGTCGACGCAGTGGTCGAGACCGCGACCGCCGGCGCCATTCCAAGTCCCGCTCGAGATCTTCGCGCCGTCGCTCTTCGAGACGCTCACGATCACGCTCCGCAACTCACCGCCGCGGATCGCGACGCTCGCGCAGAAGCCGTAGCCGCAGCCCTCGCAGCGACCGCAAGAAAAGAAGCAGAAGCAAATCCACCGACAAGGAACCTCGCCCGCGAAGCACATCGGCAGAACGCGCGGAGCGTGCAAAGCAACGCGAACTCATGGAACTCACTCGCGATCACCGTACTGTGTTTGTAGGCCAGTTGACGCAAAAGGTGCGAGAGAGGGATCTCGAGAAATTCTTCGGCAAGATTGGCAAAATCGAGCACGTGCTCTTGATCCGCGACAAGTTCACCAACCGATCCAAGGGCTTTGCGTACGTTGAAATGTCGAATTTGGAAGATGTGCCGAAAGTGTTGATACTAAACGGTCAAATTCCAGATTTCCAAGTCTTCCCGATCATGATCAAGGCGTCCGAAGCTGAGAAGAACTTTGCCGCTAAGAAGGACTCCGTGATGAACAACGCTGCTGGGGCTGGCGCCGGTGCGCTCACGGGCGCGATTGGAGGCTTGGGGATCGGTGGCGACTTTGCGCGGTCGTCGCATTCTGCTGCCAGCCGTATCTATTGCGGCAACCTGCACGCGAATATCACCGAAGACGACCTGCGCTGCGTGTTTCAGGCGTTTGGTGAGGTCTTGTCGGTTACCATCAATAGAGACGAGGCGGGGCGGTCCAAGGGCTTCGGGTTCATCCAGTTCAGCGCGCCAGACGAAGCAAACCTTGCTTTGACGAAAGGCAACGGCTTGGAGCTTGCGGGAAATTACCTGAAGCTAGGACCCGTGAACGACCATCATGGCGGCGGCGGCGGTGGTGCTCACCACGCAGGCGGCGGTGGCAGCTGGAAACTGGAAGATGACGAGGGCACTGGATTGAGCATGAACTCGCAATCTCGTTCGGCGCTCATGGCGAAACTTGCAAGCGGGAAGAACATTTTCCCTACCGCTCTGCCAACGCCTCCAGCCTTCCCTGCTGCAACGAATGTCATTCCACCACCGGCTCCTGCAGTTGTGAACCCGGCATTGGCTCAGTATGCAGAGCGGGCTGCTGCGTTGGCGTCTGTGCACATTGAAGGCACGGAATCGTTCTGCTTTGTGATCAAGAACATGTTTGATGTTGTCTCAGAGAATCGATCGGGAAACCCGGACTGGCACTTGGAGATCAAGCAGGATGTCGAAGAGGAGTGCGGCTCGTACGGCATCGTCCTGCACAGCTACGTCGAGAAAGAAAAGGAAGGTGGGTTGGTGTACGTGCTGTTCGACAACATGGGGAGCGCAGTACAAGCAGCCAAGGTTCTGCACGGACGGTGGTTCAACCAGAGACAGATCAGTGTCCGGTATCTGTCGTCGCAAGAGTACGTCGGCATGTTTCCTGAAGCGCGCTCTGCGGTGCAATCCGCGCGGAACAACAGCTCGTAGATGTGGTTTCTTCTTGGGTGGCGAAGTGCCGTACAATGCATTGATGAGCAGTTACACTAGCACACATGGTCGAGAAAAAGAATGCATTTGATTCTGGGAGAGTCAAGCAGATAGCTTTGACGGGATAGATATTCACCAACAACCAACAAACAACTTCGTTCCCAGCAGCGCAGCAGCATTCAATCAATCAAATATACACTATTGAGTTATCCCACCGCTCGCTTGCTTGGTGGCTATGTAGTTTCTAATCCTGTTCTTGCTCTAATTCTAATTCTTTCATTCCTCCTGCTCGGCGCTCTCGTCCGTGGTGTTCTCGTCGCCGTCCTCCTGCTTGAGCGCGAGCGTCTGCTCGACAATCTGGATGAGCTCTTCGATCTGCGTCTCCGAGAAGCGCCCCGCGCAGTCCTCGACGATCAGGTGCACGTCTACGAGCTCCACGGGCACGTGGTTGATGAACTGCAGCTTCTCCGCGGGCGTGAGCGGGATCGCCGCCTTCTCCACTTCGCGCAGAAACTTTTTGATCCGCTCGGCGTCCAGCTGCGCGCACTTGGAGTGCGTCTGCGAGAGGAACTTGAGCACCTTGTGGTCCATCCAGTTGCGCTCGGCGTACGCGACGTTGGCGGACTTGTGCAGGCGGCTGTCCTTGCGCTCTTTCATGAGCTCGAAGACCTCGTAGTCGCTCAGCGCACCCTCGTTGATCATCAGCACCTTCATCTTGCTGTGTGTGTGTGCGTGTTGCCTTTTGGCGAAAATGACTGGCCGACTTTGTAAACCGATTTAACCCAAAGTGGCAAATAAACACAAATTCATTTATTTACCAAAACACAAAAATTAAATCCTTTTGATCGCCCGTCATTTGAAAATCCGTGACCGCTTTTCTTTCTTTCTTTTCCCCCCTTTTTCATGAAAGCAATCATTTCCCCATACAAAACCCAAGATGTTTGGTCGCGCGCGAATATGGACACCAACCGCATCCATCACCAAGAGACACACACCATGGAGCAATCGATCTTCTGTCTGTCGCTGGCTCTATACACGTAAGACAGGAAGGTTTGTCACTCCCCTCATCTCCCAAACGCGCTCACTCGCTCGCCTTCCTTCGACTGCTCGCATCGCGTCTTCGTTCTTTAAATACAGTATACTCGCTCATGTCTTGGAGGACGGATTGAGCTGCCGCGAGCGCAGCACCATGGTCGTCGTCGGCGTTTGGATCGCGGACCGCGTCCGGCTGGAGATCGGCGGAGTGCACTGACGCGTCGCCGACCTCGTGATCCGCGGCGGCGGGCGCAGCGTGCGGATCGGGGGCGTGTCCTGCACAGCAGCAAACTCGTCTGCGAGCGACCGGAACACCGACGACATCCGCACGGGCGAGCCTGGAGGGGTGTCAAGCTGCGGCGGCGACGGCATCGAGAAGCCGCTGCTGCTGCTGCTGGTCTCCGACGAGAGCGAGAGTCGCGGCAGCGGCAGCGCGGAGAACGTCATGCGACCTGTGATCGGGTTCACCGGCCGCTCGATCCGTCGACGCTTCTTGGTCTTGCGCGGCGGCAGCGGCGGATTCTTGTGGTCGAGCATGCGCTCCGACGGAGGCGGCGTGATCTGGCTCATCCGGTACTCGCTCTCCTGGAAGACCAGCACCTGCTCCGGGTCGTCGAGCTCGCTTCCCCCGCGCGTCTTGCGCTTGAACGTGGGCTGTGTCGTCTGCTTCTCGGGCGTTCTATAATCTGCGTCGTCGTCACCTTCGCCACCCTCTACCTGCTGTGCTGCGTCTGTAGATCTCTCGCTGGTAACGAGCTGCATCCGTCGTGCTCGCTCGCGTTCATTCCGCTTGTCCACTTCGTGGAGAAACGGCGGCACGGGCGGGATCACCACTTTCAGACGTGGACGGTCACTAGCGGCTACTGCTGCTACTGTCGGTGGTGGCTGTGTGAGTTCTTGTGATGGCGGTGGGGACGATGGAGCCGGGGAGGGCGGCGATGCCGAGGAAGCGTCCGACGGCGGCACCACTTCGTCCAAAAGCGCTTTCCGATCGACCGCTCGTGCTACTGGAGACGCTGGCAGTGCTGCCGCTGGCGTGACGGTCGCCGCCGCTTCCTCCTCTCTGACCACCACTGCGCGCGTATCCTGCTGCGGATGCTCGTGCTGCTCTGCGGCGCTCGTCGCCATGATGCACGAAGGAAGGACGGAAGGAACCTCAGTGGCTCGCTTGGTCGTCTCTCTCTCTCTCTCTCGTTAGGGTCTATCGACCGAGCGCTCGTTCTCTTGCGATGGCTTGTGCCCTAATTAGGGTTTCCGCTTTGTCGCCTTCGCACTCTGTTAAGTGCGGAGAGATGATCCCGCTTTGTTCCGTGTCCCCAACAACACCTTTTGTTCAAGCAGCAGTATGCGATACAAAAAACTCAAACAGCAGAACGCGATACAAAAGAAACGAAAGAAGGAAGGAAGAGGGGGACGAAAAAGCGGAACTCGTGTGGACAAGGGACAGAGACGGGTTTGGGTTTGGTGGACTGGCAGAATCAAATTTGGCTGTACCTGTTCATATCAGACAAAAAATTGCAGCCTCTAATATATCATTGTCCTTTATAAAAATATACTTACAAATGCTACATCGAAGATAATTACGTACATATTAGCATTTATGAATGAATAACCTGTGTTAATTTATGCAGAACTTGGAAGGAAAAATACAATTTCGTTCAAAAAGGGGTTTTCTTCCAAGCCAAATGGGTGGGTGGGTTCCATTCTTTCCAAACCCGGCCCAAAGTGGCCCACACCATTTTTTTGACGGTGGTGAAGCCGCGGGCCGCTTTTGTGTTGTGTGGGGAGCGCCGCCACAGAACGAGAGAGACGAGAAACGCACACGCGACCAAAGCAATCGAGCAGTCAAGATGTTGGGCCGAACGATCCGCCAAGCCGCCGTGAAGGGCGCCCGCATGGCGTCCACCAAGCACTCGTCCCTGAACGGCCCGGGCGCCTTCGAGTCCGCCTACCAGATCTTCATGAAGAACAACGTCACCTACGTCGGCACGATCCTCGTGGCTGCCGTGGTCGTCGAGGGCGTCTTCGGCGGCGTCACCAACGCCATCTGGGAGTCCTCCAACCGCGGCGTACGTACATATACCTGCTTTATTTTTGTATAGGGAAAGTGCATGTGTGTGTTGTGCATGTCTGTGGGCATTGTCGCTAACGGTTGTGTATGTGTGCTTTTTCTTTCTTTCTGGTGGCCCTATTGTGGTCCCTCATTCTGGTGGTGCTGGTTTGTATCGACTTTCTCTGTATATGGACGACTGTGCGGAACCAACAGCGCTTGTATCACCACATCGACTGGAGCCAGTTCAAGAGCGACGACGATGAGGACGAGGAGGAGGAAGACGACGAATAAACTACGGCGTCTGCCTTGCGAATGCGTCATTTAGAACGGACGGCGGCCCAGTACGAAGAGAGAGAGAGAAGCGCAGATGAGGGGTGCCGACATCTTGAGGATTGAGCCGCAGCTGCCCGTCAAGAACTCACAGAAAAAACACAAGAAACAAAAAAAAACAATAAAGAGAAGCAAAACTACGTTACGTGAACGCGCGTTGGCGTCTTCTGTTTCTTTCTGCACGTGTGTGTATGCATTGCGGTCGTTGAGCGCCAAGATGCCGAACTCTCTCGTTCTCTCTCTATTCACAGTGACAGGTTGGGTTCCATACTCAGCTCACAGCCTTTCTCTCTCTCTAGTCCTTCTTCTTGAGGATCTCGGCGGCGGCGTCGATGCGGTACGCCTTGGAGTTGCCTGGTCGTCGCTTCACCTTCAACGCGCGCTTGTCCAGGAAGTTCTGTTTTACGGTGGCATGATCAACAACAGAGTGTGTGAGTGGGTAAGTCAACAAATCACAAGAGGGTAAACACACACACACACACACACACAGACACTCAAAAGACGACGCACCTCGATGTCTTTCAGGGTCGCACCGGCGGCGACGCAGCGCACCATCGCAAAGTACATGACGTCGGCGGCTTCTCCGGCGACGTCCGGGACGGTCTCGGCCTCCGCGAGCTCCTGCGCTTCCTCCACCAGCTTGTTGCGCAGCAGCACCGGGTCGTTGAACAGTCGCTTGGTGTACGAGCCCTCCGGGGCGTCCGCCAGACGGCTGATGAGCATCGACTGGAGGTGCTTGAGCCCACCGGCCTCGCCCCAGCACGTGCGCGTGTTCAGGTGGCAGAAGCCCGCGCCGGTCTGCTCCACCGTGAAGCGCAGCGCGTCGCTGTCGCAGTCGACGTCCAGCTGCACGAGCGCCTGAAAGTTGCCGCTGCTCTCGCCCTTCTTCCAGAGCCCCTGGCGCGAGCGCGAGTAGTACACGCCGCGACCGCTCTCGATCGCCGCTAGCACGCTCTCTTCGCTCGAGTACACGAGACCGAGCGCGACGCCGCCCTCGTCCGCGACGACAGTCGCGAACAGACCGTCGGGGCGGTCCGAGCGTAGACACTTGACGAACGCGCGACCCGCGTCCACAAACTGCGTTCGCTGCGCTTCGTCAACAACAACTGACAGTGCTGGAGCCACGACGTGGATACCCTTGTGATGCAGCTCAGCGATGCGCGGCACGAGAAGCGCGCGATTGAACGTCTCCTGCTTGGCGGCAACCCACTCGACCGCGAAGAAGAAGCCCTCGTCCAGACCCTTGCGCACCGCCTGCAGCGCCTTGAACAGCAGCGCGTACTCTCCGCTTTCGCTGCTGGCAGTCTCCAGACCGGAGCTCTGTGACCGAAGCGCGAGCACGACGCCAGAGGCGGACTCTGCCAAACGCTTGACCTTGCTCTGCAACTCGGCGGCAAAGTCCGACTCCGCCGCCACGACCGCGCTCACGTCCACTGGAATGCGCAGCACCACGCGACTCGCCGGGAGCTCCGAGACCGCGGTCGCGACCTTCTCGAGCGCCGCTTCGTCGCTCGACTTTGCTGTGACGAGCACTTTCTGGATGCCCTGGTCGAGCCAGCTCACGGCGGCCTCCATCATGTCAGCGCTGAAAGGGCCGAGGATCGAGCGCGCGTCCAGCAGCGCCGTCTTGAGCGCCAACTCGCTCTCCGTGACGCTGCCGGCCTCAGGTTTCACAGGCGCGAGCGCCGCCAGCTTGTCCGCTGAGAGGTCCGCGTAGAGGAAGTTGATGATGCTAAGCGTCTGCACCTGCTCCCACTGGGCCGCAGCGTCGAGTTCCGCCACCAGCATGCTGCTTCTTGGGTCAATTGCTCTGTGTTGCAAGCGATACCATCCATTTCATCAGTCAAAACACAGAACGTCGGATGATTGGGTGAAAATATAAATATTTGGGATAGATGATTGGTGTAAAATTTGTAGGCTTAAAAATAGAGCCTACTGACAAGCTGTTCACCTACGACGGCGTAGGTTAACAGCTCACTCAGTAGGTTTTGAGTAGGCTTAAAAATTAAAGTGTACGGTAAGAAATAAAAGCGTACCAACCGTAGGCCACCCTGCAGACATCCCCAGCACTAGGTAAACCTTTTTGATTGGCCGAAAAATACTAATTTTGGCTAATGAAAACGGATGTAATTCGGATTGGTCAAAAACAAATTTGCGACATGTTGTGTGTCTTGAATGGAGGGAGCATGAACAATGAGAACGAACCGCTGAGCCTCCTGTATTTCGTATTTTGCCTCACATGATATTTGATGGGTTTATACGCTTAAACCGTTACGCTTGATATTGGAGCTGCTTCTGGCAGCAAAAGACCTAGGTTCTCTTCACAGGTTCATCACCTCCACGCAACTCAGTACACGACTACCTCTCGGCCGTTCAGCGGCTGCACGGGACGCGCGCCCTTGCCCTCGTCCGTGGCCTCGAGCGTCGCCAACTGCTTCTTGAACTTCTTGAACGAGTCCTTGGACGCGTAGAGCGGGGACTTGATGACCCACCAGTCCACGCCCTCGGAGCACGGTGGCGTCGTAAGACTGCCCGGGTAGTTGAACACGTTGCCTTCGTCCATCTTGGCTGTGAGCAGGTCCGCGTACGAGTGTGAGACCTGGACCGTTGAGTTCACGTCCGCCAGCGAGTTCCAGACCGTGTTGATCCACGGGTGCTCGCTGTCCTGGCTCTGGGGCTTCTTGTCCGACTTGTCGATGAACATGCCGATGACCAGGAGCTTGTCGCCGCCGTCCTCCTGGTGCACAAAGTGGGCCTCGGCCTCGAATTTCTTCTTGCTCAGCTTGTGCTCCGACGGCATGTGCATGTGGAACTGCAGCAGCGAGTACGCCTTGTCGCCCTTGTGCACCTTGCAGGTCGAGTTGGTCGTCACCCACTTGAACGTGTCTTCGAACGCCTTGAGTCCGTACGAGGAGCAGTCGCCCGAGAACGACAGCGGCGCTTGTTCCTTGATCTTGCAGCCCTTGCCGGCCGGGATGTCAATCGGCGACTGAGCCTTACCGGCGCACGTCGGGTAGCCCTGCCCCCAGTTCGTGGGGCTCAGCGCCACTGCATGGCTCGAGTCATCTTGCTGCGCGAGGTTCGTGGACGAGCTCTTCTGTTTCTTGTAGCCCCACTTGGCGCCCGTCGCGCCATCGGCCGCGACAAGTGACTGGTGTGACGCGCACACAGCGAGCGAGAGCGCAGCGAGCAGCACGGAGTGGAGTCTCATCTTGTGGGTATTCGAGTGAGATGGAGAGATGAAGTACGAGACGGGAGGCGTCTGGTGGTTGTGGCTGTGCTGCTGAGCGGGACGTGGCGAATGCTGGAATACGGTCCGGCAATCGATCAATTCGACTGATGAGGAAGAAGCACAAGAAACCTTGTTTGGTTGTCGCGGCGACGTGATCAAGGAAGGATGGACCAGCCAAACAGAAAGACAACGCGACGCAGCACAGCGAGATTCTGCGATCGACTCGACACGCGCGGAGAGAAACTGCGAATGAGGCAGTGCATGGGGTCCTTCTGCTTTTTGCGGCGGGCCGTTGCGTGAGCAAGAGGCAGGTAGAGAGAGAGAGAGAGAGAGAGAGAGAGAGAGAGAGAGAGGGAAACAACAGGAGTACCTGCGCGAAACGTTTAACGAGTTAAAATCAATCGCGCGAGGATTAACGGCCCGTCTCTAGATCCATCTGGCTCTCACGAAGTCACGATGGTGCGGTTTGCGAAGAACCACTGGAACTTGCCAAAGAGGACATAGGATTGTTTTAGTCAGGGATTTGAACTTTCGATTTTGCAGAATGAAGTCGAATATGAAAGGGTATCAATTACGGAAGAGATTCTACGGAAAGATGGAAGGACCCATCTGACCAGGAAGAGCGAGCACAGACTCGCTCATGGCAAAAGATCGATCAATCACTCTCCCTCATTCAATTTCGGTCGCGCGCTGTGCTGCATGTCGTTCTCCCAGTTGCTGTGAAGACTCTTTTCACCATCAGCTTTCAGATCAATCGAAGCTTGGAATCGATCGATCGCTTTGTGAAAGGCAACTATCTCCCCGCGGTATGACATGCTGGCGCGTATCTGCTGCGCGACGGACTTCTCCTTGTACTCCAGCATCCACTTCCAGACTTCTAGTGTTACGAGCTCGAACTGGGCCATCTTGTCGGACTCAATATGCTTGTATTTGACCAAGTTCAGCGTCGTCTCGAGGCGCTGGACGAGGCTCTCGCAAATAGCTTCGATATCGGGCATCGTGGGGCTCAGTCCTGCCATTTTCTTGAGATACCTGCCGAGCGCTTCAGTATGTGGCCTCACTTCACGGAGATGCTCAATCATCATGCTCACCATGGTTGCAGGACTGGTGTCTGGCGCTGGCGCATTTGGGGTGAGCTGATTGTCTTCAGCTTCAGCACTGGGGCTAAAGCTTGCGCCTTGAGATACCAGCTCGGCCATGATGTCGAGTCGCCCCTTCATTGCTGTGTAGCGCAGGGTCAAAACTTTCAGCGACTCATTGCCATGCACGAATGCGTTGTTCTCCAGCAAATACTTGACGATATCAAGATTTCCGTTGGAGGCAGCAACGCACAGTGGCATCATCCATATCCTGGAGACCGTGTTGGGAGAGACGCCATGCTCGACCATGTACCGCACCAAATCGATAGAATCCGCTGTCGCAGCCCTGTGCAGCAGCGCATCCATTGCATTATTGAAGGCGGTGACCTGCGCGCCGTGCTCAACCAGCATCTTAAGGATGGCGACTGTGGTGCTTGGCGTTAATGCAAACATGACCGATTCTTCGTACGTGTTGAGCAGTGTGACTTCAGCCCCAGCGTCTCGCAGCGCTCTTGCCAGTGGGCGTGCAGCGGATGCAAGAGCAGAACACGCACACGACGACGATCGACAGGTACGCGCGAAGAGAAGCGCGTTCGCACCATTCGCGAACGATGAGCGAGCGAACTCAACCTCCCCGCTCAAGCCAACACGACACCCGCGTGGCTCTTCTTCCAGTTCAAGTGCTGACTTCGGTGATGCTCAAGAGATGACCAAGAAATATGCAGCGACTGGAACGCATCACACGCGCGTTTGTGCAAGTGAGAAACCTGTGAACTTCCACCCTGAATCGTCCAACACCCCGCGCTGGTGCAAGCTGCTCTTTTGGCATGTTGACGAGCTGCTTAAGTTCCCTGACAAGATCTTTGACCCAACGAGCGATGTGCGATGGACGCTGCAAGATAAGTACAAGAGCATGGTCGTGTCTGAAGAGCTGCGCGAGCGATACGTCCGGCAGTGCAAGTCACTTGGACGCGCAATTTTTGAAATGGAGTGCAGACAGATCCTCATCTGCGGCGGCGTCTCGGCGTGCCACGTGCTCGTGACAGCGTGTATACCGTGGATCCTGCTTTCCGTGGTGACAGAAGTCATGGACGATCCCTCGTTCACGATGGGCGCTGTCTGGGTGAAGCTGCTCCTGTTCTATGCGTGCTTCGTTTTGGAAACGATGTGCGGTGAGCATGAATCTTTCCATGAATGCAAGGGCATGCTGCGCGTCGTCAGCTCACTGGAAGCGCTCGTGTTTGAGAGCGCAATTGGAAGCCCCGACCCTGGCAATCCAGACAAAAAACGGATCGCTGACATTGTTCGCATGTTCGGCATTTGCGCCTCCAGGATTGGGTGCGCGGTCGGAAGCGTGCATCAAGTGTGGAGTCGCATCGTGATGATCAGCGTCGAGCTGTATGTTCTGCTGCAAGTGTCTCAACTGAGCTTCATGCTGGTTTCCATCATGATTGTATCGATCTCGATTACGCTCTCGCTGACTGTCGTTGCTGCTGCGTATCCAAGCCAGAAATGGGCATCGAAGCACAAGGACATTCTCCATGTCCCCCAAGAGTGCTTTAAGGGCATCCGAATGGTGAAGCTGACCACTTGGGAATGGAAAATGCAAGAGAAGATCGAGAAAGAATGCGAAGAAGAAGACCAACTGCGGCGAAATCAAGACGTTGCGTCTGCGGTGCTGGGTCAACGACAACGTTCTGTTTGGATCCAAGTACGATGAAGCGAAGTATTTGTGCGTGCTCGGCGCGTGCTGCCTGCTTGAAGACCTGAAGATCCGCCCTTGCGGTGATATGACTCTAGTTGGCCCGAAAGGTGTCAATCTCTCGGGTGGACAAAAATCGAGAATCGCGTTGACGAGAGCGTGCTACTCGGATACAGACATCTACTTGCTGGACTGTCCGTTTGCAAGTGTGGACGCGATTGTTCAGAGCGGCATCTTTCGAAAGTGTATCCTGGAGCTGCTGCAATTGAAGACAGTGATCTTCGTGACTCACAATCCAGAAATCGTTCGCTCCAGGTTTGTTGATCAAGCCTTGGGAATCAAGGATATGAGTGTGGCGGTGAGCGAGTCCACGGAAAACGTAAGCCGTCGTGTCAGTGAAATGGCTTGTGTTGCGCCATGGAAGCGGCAAGATGTCTTATCCAGCAGATTTGAGTGTAGCTCTGGTGGTTTGTCGTTGTGGACGCTAGACACTCGAAGCACCAGCGGCTATCTGAGATCTATGGACCTGAAGCCAACCGTCAAAGATACCAGCAACACCGACATAGCCAGTGAAATGGAGTTGATCTCGTACGACACGTTTCGGGATTTCTTCTACCACCGCTACACGCTGTGGAGCATGGCAGTCACGATGATTGCTGTTGCTTGTGGACAGCTGTTGCTAACGGCGAATGATTTGTGGCTAGTGACGTGGAGTTCGGGTGAAAGCAGTTGCAACTCGCGGGACAGCTCCATTGTGTATGGCGCGTTAATCGGGGCATCAGCTGTCTTCCAAGTGCTGAGTGTTTTTTTTGTCTCATCTGCGTTCCTTCGCGCGTCGAACAGATTTTTTCGGAAGATGACGCGGGCGTTGCTGGAAGTGCCGATGACGTTTTCCTATTCAACGCCGCTGGGAGAAATCATGTATCCTTACTTCGTCGACATGGTCGAGATCGACAAGCCGGCATCACTGGCGTGCTTGCGCTTTCTCAGAAGTGTTACCTCGCTGTGTTGCCGAGTTGGCGTCAGTTGGTACTTCATGGGAACCGCAGGAATCGCCGCTGGTCTGATCGCTGTCTTTGCGCTCACAATGGTATTTCCTCATGGAATCCACGTTTGGATACGGCAAACTTTCTTCACCAACCAGTGGAAGAATTTGAATTTCGTTTCTGAAGCCTTCGATGGAGCGTCGACTATTCGAGCTTTCGGAACGCAGAGATCGGCCGGTTCCAACGCGAGAGTGGTGCTTTGCACGATTCTTCTACGGAGAGTATGTACTTCAGCTGGTGCTTCAACAGTTTTGACATCATTCGCGCCAGCCTGGTGTTTGGTACGCAACTTCTCTTGCTAGGGTTTGTTCTCGCAACGCACAAGTTACCTCCAGCTGCACTCGGTCTCGTGCTTTACTACATCATCAAGCTGAGGAACGACGTGATGGAGTGTGCTACCGAAGTTGTGAACGGATTGGTTGCGCTTATCAGCGCTTCGAGAGTTCGTGCATATGGGCAAATCGATACTGAAAGAAGCTTCCTTGTCACGTTCAACTCCGTTCAACCGCCACTTGGGTGACCTTCGAAGGGAGCGATCGTCTTTGATCAAGTCTCTTTTGGCTATTCAACAAGCCCGAGTGAGGGCACTGCGCTTCACAACATCTCGTGCACAGTGAGTAGCGGTCAGAAAATCGGAGTGGTGGGCCGTACCGGATCAGGCAAAAGCTCCATCGCAATGGCGCTGTTCCGACTGCATCCGATGACACGCGGTCGTATCGTGATCGACGGCGTCGACACGCGTTTCCTGGATCCCAAGACATTACGTAGCAGTTTGTCGATCATTCCAGATGCCGATGTTCTACCGCTGTCCAGTTCGGCATTACCTGGATCCATTCAGCGAGTTTGGCGACAATGCACTGTGGAGCGCCATCCACGAGTGTGGATTGCAGACAAATGTTACCAGTCTCGACCAGCAGCTGTGGGATAATGGCGAGAACTGGAGTGTGGGCGAGCGCCATATCCTGTACTTGGTGCGCGCGCTGCTCAAGCCGTCGCGGATCCTGATCCTCGACGAAGCGTTTTCGGCACTGGATCAGGCGTATGCTGCGAAGCTCCTCGCAGTATTGGAGAGCACATTTGCGCGCTCGACAGTGTTTATGATCTCGCATCGCCTGGACCAGATGCTGCACTTCGACAAGATCATGGTGCTCGGAGAGGGCAAGTTGCTGGAGTTCGGGTCGGCGGTGGACCTGGCAGGCGACCCACACAGCGCGTTTTACGAGTTCCTCGAGACGACCTTGCTGGCGTACTAGCATAATAATTTGCCTAGTTCAAGTGGTATGGATCGTGTTTTGCAATCCGACGGAGCTCTTTGAGTTGCATGAAGAGAAGAGTGTTGCTGTTGCTCGCATCTCGTGGGATATCTGTTCGCATTCCTCACACGTCACAGATTTCATGACAAGCAAGTGTCACCCAATAAAACATTTTTTTGCAAAAAAATGTTTTATTTCTTGGAAGGTGAACCGGATCAGGTAGCCATCCGAACCGGACCGTGGTTCAGATTGAACATGCGTGCTCTCTGACTCCGTCTTGTCAACATGCACAACTCTACTGCGGCAGAATTGAAATTGAACGCGCGAAGATGGACGTGAACGCGGTCGAGGAAGTGTTCCTGCGCGGCGAGTGGGTCGCCGCGCTCGCCCAGAGCAAGGAGAAGCTCACGCGCAGCATCGTGCAGGTAGGCGCACTCCTTGTCTTTCTCTGTCACTTGCAGCAGTGTGTGGAGAATTGCGGTAGCTGACGAGCTCTCTCCCTCTCTTTTCACACAGATCCGGCAGCGCGCACAGGATGATGTGGAGACGACGACTGCGATGAGCGCAGACGAGTAAGTGCGATGCCTGCAAATGCTTGGCGTCTGCGATATGTAGCTAACATTTTGCTCTGCGTGGCGATGATGCGTTTGAGAAGAGAGCGATTGCTGTCGGTGTACCTGCAGTCCGTGTTTGAGCTGGAGCAATACGACGAAGTGGAGACTGCGAGCGTGATCGTGCAAGCATTCGAGCCGCTCTCGTTTGAAGTTTCGATTCAATGGTGCGTTGTTGCTCTTGATGTTGTGCGTTCAGTGTGCTGCAGTTGCAGATTATTGTTGCTAGAGTGGCCTTAACGCTTATCATGTGGACATATTGTTTCCATTAGGATCAAGTTTCTGATCGCGATGAACCGGTCCGAGGCTGCGTTGGAGAAGATCAGCGCTCTGAAAGCGCAGTACCAGCAGCTACTATTTGCAGACCCACAGAGCGATCAGTCGCTGCGAGAGCTCGAATACAAGCGCATCTTCGATGTGCTGGTGTTCCAGATCTTGCTGCCGTCCGAGAGCATCACTTCGGTGCGAGAGACCATCTACTCGGACGAAGTGCTCGACGAAGTGTTCAAACAGGTACGTTTATTACATGAAGTGTGCATTGGCTTATTGCAATGAGCTTCAAACTAATGCGAGGCGTTGTGTCTTTGCGTATGTGCAGCAACTGCTCGAGCGTGTGGACAGTTTTGTCGAGGAGCACGTTCGCGCCACTGCTGCCCCAGCAGCCATCGACAACGATACAACGCAGAGTTCCCAGCAGCAGTCGAATATTATGTCGCATGCCTACACTAGCGCTGCAGCACAATCTACACAGAGCAATACCAAACAGCAGCAGCAGCCTCAGGAAGACGACGACTCCAGCACCTATGTGGTGATCGGGGGCACTGCTCTGGCGCTGACGTTTGCCGCGATCGGCGCGTTCCGATACAAAGACCGACTGCGCGACGCAGTCGAGGGCGTCGTGCCGGCGATCTCGAAAGGGCTCTCGGACGCCAAGTACGCGCTTTTTGAAGCATGAGCCGTGACTGTAGCTGTAGGATAATGTAGTGGGGGCTGTTGGCGTTGCGTTGATGTTCGTGCAAGTCAATTGTCAACTTAGTGCGGAGTGTCCTGTGTACTTATGTAAAGTTGCGAATGGGTTCTAACTGCAATTACCAAATAACTGGTTCACTTTTCAAACTTATATTTGCTCCTATTAGAAATAGAAACTGAGTGTTGTTTCTATCTAAACCTCACCCGTTTCTAAAGAAAAAATAGGGCGGACTGCATTGCCCTATCGCGCGCGCGTTTGGTGGCTCCCCGTGAAAGTCTTCCAGAGGCGAAAAGCTCAAGAGGAGGAACCTGATTAACGGCGCTCTCCATCTCTGCAAGGTCGCCACCCGACGCCAGAACAGCAGCTGCAGCAGTCCGCCCAGCGCGCTCCCGTGCTGACCTGACCTCCGCACCACACCCGTACCTACAACCATGGAGCGCGACCCGTGTCCGTTCCGTATTGTCGACGATGCCGGCGGCGGCTTCGTGCTCGGCGCCGTGTTCGGCTCCGGCTGGTACACGTTCAAAGGCGCGCGCAACTCACCGGCGGGCCAGCGCTTCCGCGGCGCGATCTACAACGCCAAGATGCGCACGCCCGTGCTCGCGGGCGGCTTCGCCGTCTGGGGGCTGCTCTTCTCGTCTTTCGACTGCTCGTTCGAGGCGCTGCGACGAAAAGAAGATCCGTGGAACTCAATCCTCGCTGGTGCCGCCACCGGTGGCGCGCTCGCTGCGCGTGCCGGCCCTCGCGCCGCGGCCGGCCAGGCGCTGATCGGTGGCGTGCTGTTAGCTGCGATCGAAGGCTTGAGCATCATGATGAACGAATGGGCTGCGGGCCAGGCCGAGACCGCCGTGGACATGGGCAACCCGGAGTTAGACGAACAGAAGCTCGCGCCGCCATCCTTTTAGAGTTTATATTTTACTTTTTGTGTGTATGGACGAACGAGAGAGAGAGAGACCCAAAGAGCAACCAGATTCCTTCCCAATGGCAAGAACAACCGACAACCAACATGCAACAAAGCTTTCTTTTCTTCCCCATATACTTGCTTGGCGTTTTGATCCGCTTTTGCTTTCGCATGCGAACGTTCGAGAACAGTGAGGAAGAAGCCATCGCTTTGCTCAATAGGATCTCAATATATCAAATGTAGGATCGCTGAGCTGCTACGCATATATTTCCACAATGGAGATAATGGATGCGCATGCACCAATTCCTCCAGCATGTATCGTGCATCAACCTAAATACGCTGGTCTGAAAGTGTTGGGTATTATTATATCATCAGCAACATGCGCATCAATTGAACGTGACACCCCAGCGTGTCTTTGATCCCAACAAACAAGCAACAATGGTCTTTTACGTGTTGCGCTTACTGTACTGTCATTCTGGACTTATAATTGTTGCGCATGGAAGAGTGATGGTACATCTGACAATGACATTGATGGAAATGGATCCCAAAACGTCACGTGAAACGGATCGCTCACAATGGCTTTCTCGCCTTTTCTTGGCGCCTTTCGTCTGCTCTCTGCCTCTGTCACCTGCTGCTGCATTCACGCGCGCTCAGTAGAGACGCTTATTACCTGCAACTGGAGCTGCCTGAGCTCTCCGCGTGCTCGCGCTTTCGCCATTGACACTGGCGTTGTGCAGCCAACGATCCAGCAGCTCAATACTCTCTTGCAGCACTTCTGACGTGCTGTATTGCGACCTCAAGACGCGACCAAGTCGGGCGTGCGAAGAGCATTTTGGTTGCAGCAAACCCATAGACGCAAGCGGACATGGCGGAAATCAGCTACTACGATGCTGACCTCACGGATGCGATCGAAAAGCTCAACGAGCTCATGGGCAAGCTCGCCAAGGCGCCTCCGGGGATCAAGCCTGAGGTACATTGCATATTGCATTTACCAACTCAACAAGCATTATTTATCTGGCGGGCTGACCTCACGCTATCCGCCATGTGTGTGTTGCAGCTGCTGTCCATGGCTGACAAGAAGATGAAGGAGACCATCGAGCTGAAGAAAGGGTACCAGCTCGCGCTGCGACAAGCTCCACGAGAAGAAGCTCGATCGTTCCGCGAGGTATGTATTCCATAAATCATACAGACAAGTGAAGCGCATGCGCTAACTGAACCATTGGCATGTGTACCAGAAATTCGAAGAGCTCTCTCATCGCGTCGAAGAGCTCACAGAAGAGGTGAAGTGGGCAAAAGCAGAGCACGAGCGCAACGGGCTCTTTGGTGGTCGAACACCGCTCGGCGGACCGGCAAAGGGCGGCACAGGGCAAATGGGCAACAAGGAGATGCTGGACAAAGCCGTGGACATCCAGAAAAAGACCGAGAAGAGCCTCGTGAGCACGCAGAAAATGGTCGAGAACTCGAAAGAAGTGGCGATCGCGACGGGCGAGCAGCTCCGCGAGCAGCGGCAGCAGATCGTGCAGATCACCGACGAAGTGATGCGCATGGAGGACGGTCTGCAGCGTGCGGACAAGCTCATCCGCACGTTTGCACGGCGCATGGCGACCGACCGCGTCATCCTGCTCTTCACGCTGCTGGTGTTCTGCGGCATCGCGGGCATTGTGATCTACAAGTCGGTGCATCCGGAGGACACGACGTTCTACGTGCCCGACGAAGTCACGCCGCCGAACCCCGTCGATCTGTACAACAAGACCGTCGCAGCGATCAACAGCACGCTCAGCGGGTCGTAAGCGATACTATTAGTATCGTATGGCAAGACAGAAGAAGAAGAAACCAGAAATATTGCATTTTGTAGACTAGTCGGAAACGTGTTTGATCGCCATCCTCCACCACCAATTTCTATACCCAATCCAGGATTTCGACCATTCACTCGGAGCTGCCGCCTTCGTCTTCCTCGCTCTCCTCTTCAGACTCGCTGTCCTCTGAGCCGCTCTCATCCGAGTCCTCCTCTTCACTACTACCTGACGCATCTTCGTCATCATCGTCTTCACTACCAGATTCCTCGTTTTCATCACCATCATTGAGCTCTGGTATGGACTCTTTGAGCTGGTAGAGACCCTGGAGCTTCATGCGATGGCCCGGTTTCTCGATCTTCATCGCGTCCAGCGCAGCGTCGCTGAGTCCATTCGCCAGCAGAAACGCCGCGTCGTCAAAGCCCGCGTTCTCGAAATTGGCGGCATACTCGACGAGGCCGATGCTCGCGAGCCAGTTGCCGATCTGCTCCTTGCCGGCTTCTTTCCTGGCGTGGTCTGTGAGAAGCTGGCTCAGCTCCGAGTGTCCGAGCTCTTTTGCCACGTCGAGGGAAGTTGTTCCGTTCTATTATCACAGTCAGCGAGAGCACTCGGATTAGGTGCGTTCTGCTAGGAAGGCTTTCAACAAGAGGCTCATGGGGGTAACAACACCTTTGTTGGAGTGTGCTTAGCGCCTGCTTCCAAGAGCATGCGCACGATCTCGATGTTACCATTCAGGACTGCTAAGTGAAGTGCTGTGGCCCCGATCTGCCAGAGCCACACACACACACAACCTCAGAGGTTAGCACCACGCATGCTTTTTCACTAGTGACGCTGTGAAATTGCTCATTTGGCCAACCTGAGAGTCGATTGCAGTCACTCCCGGGCTTGTTGTGGCAGCCAGGAGCTGCTTCACTATGGCGGCATGGCCAAAATGGACAGCGATGTGCAGTGGTGAGTATCCGTACTTGGTCTGGTAATACAAGGACACCGATATGCGCATTTAAGTGAGGCAAACAGCACCAAAGTCTCAGTTGATCCAGTTCAATTCCACCGACGCACCTTCCCCGTGTCCAATGGAGAGCTCTTCGCGTCACGGAGCAGTGAGCCCACGAACTCTTCATCTCCAAGCGCACATGCAAACTGCAGGGGCGTCCAGGCGAGCGTGCCTTTGGGGGAACCCGCGTCCAGCATCCCTCCATTCTGAGGATCTCCAGTCGTCAGCACACAGAGCTCTTCCAGTTTCATGGCTGAGTGAGATTCCAAAGTGGCGACAGCGAAAGGTCGCAGCGCGCGTATTCAATACATTAGCATCTAATAAAACACACGCAGGCTTGTTGTAGCGATGCAATGGTAAATGCAGTCTTGATAATTTATGTATGCAGGATATTCAATCAATGCATGGGCGTCAATTGGCTCCAACAGATCGCTCGCTCGATCAGTAGAACGGCCAGGACTTGGTCAGGATGAGCGACACGATCGTCACGAGCGACGCCGCGATGAGCAGCACCATGGGCTCCGGTGCCTTGTAGAGCTCGCGGAAGCGCAAATTCTCGTTGCGCATGAGCAGGCGGCGCTTCTTCTGCATGGCGCTCATAAAATGGTTCTTGAGACTCCGGCGCTTCTCCAGCTGGAAGTTGAACTGCTTCTTCATCTCGCTGTGCTCGAGCGCTGCCGCTGCACGCACCTCCTCCTCCTCAAACTCCTCGTAGTCGCCGTCCTCGTCTTCGTCGCTGTAGTCTTCGCTCAGGAACCCAGCGTCCTCGCGACCATTGTTATCGGTTGCTCGATCGGCGCGGCCCTCGGGGTACTCGTGCTTGTGTTTGTCGTTGGCGCCGTACTGGGTCGACTTGCGCAGCGAGTGCACAGCCGCGTCAAGCCGATGGCGCTTGCCGCTACTGCTGCTCACCGTGGGGCTGGACGCGTACGCTGCAGCTGCTCTGGGTCCTCCCATTCTGCTTATGTCCTTCTTATTCAATGAGCTTCTCGAATGAGCATGGATCAATCTCTGAATGGAGCCATGCAGGCATTGGTGGTACATGAAGAGACGCGAGTGGTGCATGTTGCTTGAAGAGCTATGTGAGCAAGCTCCTGCATCTTCGCGTCACCTTCGAGTCACCTCGTGTTGGTGGGTATTGCAGCGACCTTCGGGACACATCCACCACTTTCCGCCCAAAAAGACATGCAGGAATGCCTCAGTCGATCAAGTCGCACCACGAACCAGAAGCAACAGGAGAAGATGGTCAACTTACGTGGAGAAGCGGCGCGCTTCGCGGTCTACCTGTCCAGTACGTCGTCTGTTACGAGCTTCTTCACGAATGTCTTCTTGTCTATTACTATCTGCTGATGCTAACAATGCGCCTATTGTGTGGCTGTTGTGCGCCTGCAGTTCCGGTGATCTCGACGTACATTTACGCGCAGCCTGACTGCATCAACTACATTGTCGGAAGAGTGAGTTTCCATTCTATCGCCACGCTTAATATGGATCAAGGTGCTTGGTGCATTTGGGAGTGATCATATGATACTGATCTTATGATATGTGTGTATGTATATATGTGTGTGTGTGTTTATAAAGTGGCGATACATCTCGTACCCGCCACAGGCTGTGACGCGCGAGGAGCTCTACGCCAAGATGAAGGAGGTCGCGAACGAGGACAAGACGCCGCCGCCAGCGACCAAGTAAAGAGCGAAGTGACCGCAGCGATGCGATGTCAGCACAGCACCCATCGCCAAAGTAGATGCAGCAGGAGCGCCTTTGACCAGCTAGCATCAGAAACAAGAAAGGCAAATTCTCAGCATAGTGATCATCATAGTGAACGACCGCATAGGTGGAGCAATCAAGTGTGACTATATATTTTCAGGTTGTTGTTATTGATGTTGAAGGAGGAATCCATCCATCCATCCATCCATCCGCCTAACAAACCAACAAGGCGAGACGCTGCTTCAGTTACTGCGGCTCTGCGTTGCTCGTCGCGCGCTTATTGCTTTCTTAATAGACAGTAGATACGTGTGTCGTTGTGGATCATGTGCAGGTGGCGCTGCTCGCCGCGCAAGCACATGAGCAAGCCGCCGAAGCTGGCGTAGATCGCGACGACGTTGCCGCCCTCGTGGTCGTACTGGAACACCTTGCCATACATGCCGTAGTCGTATCGGTCAAGAAGCGTTGGCTGTTGCAACAAAGCATACAAAAATGAGATGAGATTTTCTCTGCATCGCGTAGCCTCATTATACAACTCGATCACCATATCACAAAAGCGCACCTTTCCAGACTGGTTGAACGTGCCGTCGTCCGGCTTGCCCTCCAGGTCGAGCGTGCTCACGAGCGCGAACGTGAACTTTTCATTCTGGCGAAGACGGTACACCTCCGAGTTGATGTCCAGCGTCAGCTCCAGCTCGTACGACACACCCTTGCACACCACGCGGGTCACTATACGCAGCACATCACATACGAACAGCAACAACACGAATCCATATTGTCAGCACTCTAGCATCCATCTCCACTTGTTCGTAGCTCTTCGCGTCAGCCCAGCACCACATTAGCGAACTCTGAACTGCATACAGAGTCGCCACAAGCACACACACACGCATGACACTTCTACGCAGACGCACCTTTGTCGAACTTCTTGCCGTCCGGGTTGACCTGGCGCACCTCAAAGATATCTTCAAACAGTTCGGACGCCATGGTGTTTCTCTTCTTTTCGCGCTTTTTCAATGCAATTCTGCCAGGCGTGTTTGAATGCGCCGCTCGCTCGCCCAATCTGACGATTGGTGGATGGCTCTGCCCCCGCGTATATTCCGCACAATTTATCCGGCCATTGATTTGATAGAAATCCCATCAAACGACAGGAAGGTATACGCTAACAATACGTAAGTGTGTATATGGGACGCGCTTTGCCCGCCTCTGCACACAGCACTGTACCAAAATCCTTTATCCGGACACTGTACGTCGGCACAAAGGGGAAAGCAAAAAGAAAAACCCAAAAAAGCTAATAAAAAAAGCAAAACGCACACACAGACGACGAGCCGGAAGAGCGCCACCTGCACGTTCGCCTTCGCCGTCTCAGTAACAGAAGCAGCCCCCTTCGCCCCCCACGCTCGCGCCTCTCTACCTGTCTGTGCCTGACCATCAGCAGCCCCCTCCTCCCCCACTGCAAGAACCTCGAAAGCAGCGATGGCGTCCCCGAAGGAAGAAGAGTACGACTACCTCTTCAAGATCGTGCTCATCGGCGACTCGGGCGTCGGCAAGTCCAACCTGCTGTCGCGCTTCACGCGCAACGAGTTCAACCTCGAGTCCAAGTCCACGATCGGCGTCGAGTTCGCCACCAAGTCGATCGTGGCCGAGGGGAAGACGATCAAGGCGCAGATCTGGGACACCGCTGGCCAGGAGAGATATAGAGCCATCACCAGTGCGTACGTGATTTGCTCTCCATTGCTATTGCTATTGATATACCGTGTATGGAGGGAGGGCGTTTGGGCATGCGAATGGATACCTGATTGACTCTTATTGTGACTGATCAGGTACTACCGCGGCGCGGTCGGCGCGCTGTTAGTGTACGACATCACCAAGCACGTGACGTTCGAGAACGTCGAGCGCTGGCTCAAGGAGCTGCGCGACCACGCGGACGCGAACACGGTGATCATGCTCGTGGGCAACAAGAGCGATCTGCGCCACCTGCGCGCCGTGTCCACAGAGGAAGCGATGGCGTTCGCAGAGAAGAACAACCTCGCGTTCATCGAGACGTCGGCGCTGGAGGCCACGGGCGTGGACACGGCATTCCAGCGCATCCTGACCGAGATCTACAAGCTCATGAGCCGCAAGACGATCCAGGCAGAGGAGAACGCCACGAGCCTCCCGTCGGGCGATAACATCGTGATCACAAGCGACACCACGGAGGACAAGAAGAAGAAGAAGAAGAGCACCTGCTGTTAAACAACCTGGAAAACGATACCCAGGCGGTGAGACAGCGGATGCCACCGGTCGCTATCTCTCGATTGCGATGCGTCCATAGAGACGCCATCACGCGAGAGAGAGAGAGAGAGAGAGAGAGAGAAGAGTGACGCTGCTCCATTGCCTACCATATACGCGTACATGTGTACGCATTTTATTTTTTTCCCATTCAGTTTGCACATCGTAAAACCTCTTCAAATTGAAGCAGCTGGCTGCATTGCACCCTGTTTTGGTCCCATTCTATAACAGCTCGCTGATGTTTGAATCGCTGGATAGACATTCTTTCTACCCACTTTTGATACACATTTAAACATGACACCTTATTTTGTAGCAATCGAGCCGAAGTACTTTTGCTGGCCAACAAAAATTGCAGCACATCAAAAGAGAGAAAGCGAGTCATGGGCAGCAAGCGACGCAGAGCGGCGGCGGCCGCAGCGGCAGATGAGGTGCGTCCAGCGCGCGATGACGTCGTTAACAGTGTAGCAGAGGTGCTAAACATATACCTGCGATGCTTGTGTTTGTTGTCAGGCTCCAAAAGAGAACGTAAAGGCAGTAGCGACGCCACCAGCAAAGACGGACGAAGGCGTAAAACCGAAGAAGAAGAAGAGCAAGACCGCGTCAGCTGTAGAGCCACAAGCGCCACCAGCAGCAGTCGCACCAGCAAAAGCACCGACATCTGCAGCAGATGACGGCAAGAAGAAGAATAAGAAGAATAAAAGCAAAAGCAATGGAGCCGCACCGACACCAACACCAGTTGTACCAGCTGTCAAACCTGCAGAGAAAGCCGCGGGTCTCAAGAAGAAAAGCAACGAAATCGACGACCTGTTCCAGTCGCTAAAGTCGAAGAAGAAAGAGCAGATCGAGGCCGAGGAGAAGCAGAAGCTCGACGAGAAGAAAGCGCTCGCCAAGCAGAAGAAAGAGAAGAAGCTCCTGGACGAGCAGATCAAGAAGCTCGAAGCAGCCAGTGCGTCTTGTGTGGCTTGTTTGATGCTTTGATTGGGGTGTTGTTTAATGGTGTGTGTGTGTTTTGTGTATGCTGCAGATACAAACTCGACAGCGACCACGGGCATGAACCCAGAGGCGCGACCAGGTACGAAAGAATACTCTCTGATTGATGACTGTGACGCCTGGAGCTATTGGTGGATCATTAACCTGACGGGTGTGTTGCTCTTAACGATCACAGTGCGCTATGACGAAGATGGACTCCCCATCTACACGGAGGACTCGCTCAGAATCAACCAGGGCGGCGACACGGCAGACTGCCCGTTTGACTGCTGGTGCTGCTTTTAAAGAACGCCATCACTCCACCATTTTAGCCAATTAGAGGATACGATTTTACTTTTTACAACCAATAGAAACATGTTTTGATGAAAATCTGCATCTTATTGGCTACAATCCAACACATCACTTTTGTGGACTGGCGCCATTTTCCATTTGGCGCGCTTTTTGCAGGAACAAACATGACGAAGCGGCACGCAGAAGCCGACTATGACGCCGCGTATGTGTCACCTCCGCAGCAGCAGATTGGCTTCAGCAGCGCTTCTCCAGTCGCGAAGAGGAGTCCGCCCGAATTCGCAAGCCGGTCAGTGGCTGAAGACACCGCGACGCCGATCCAAATGGTGCGCCAAGTGGACATCCGAGCGTACGGGCTTGAGGATCGCGCGGAAGCCGTGATCGCCATGGGCAAGAGCAACTGGAGCCTCGCGAACCTCTCTAAGTGGCGCAACGAGTCGCTGTCTGATGTCGATCGGAATAGCGCACCAAACGGTGCATCCCAACAGCAACTGCAAAGTAGTCAGGAGTATTTAAGACAGCGCCAGCGCGCGTACATGAAGCAGTGCCTCGCGGGGAACAAGCAATAGGGAGCAGGCTACACACAGTCCCTATGTAGAGACCAACTTTGGATGTAAATCAAATTCGTGTGTATATAGCGTTTTGCCATCATGCAAGTTCCTGACTTGTGATGAAATGGAACTGTTACTCTGTCTACCTTGTGCATCTGCTATTAGTCGTCGTCCTCTTCTTCCAGGTCGCTATCGTAGTAAATGGACTGGCGGATACTGTTGAGTCGCTCCTCGTACGTCTGCTGCTGGGACGCCGCCTGGTTGCCGTTCATGTATGCACCGCCGCAAGAATCCGATGGACCTTCAGGCTCGACGCCGTCGTACTTGAGCACGTCGTGAAGCCCGATGAAGTACGCGAGGAATGCGGTCGTGAACTTGTCCGTGCCGCCCAGCTCGTCCAGACCCTGCACCATCTTGACCACTTTCTGGTCCTTCACAAGCGCGATACACGGGATCATCCACACGCCGAGCTTGTCCACGAGGTACTCGGACTTCTCGGCGTTCATGCGCACAACACGCGTCTCGATGTGCTGCTTGGCGATGCGCTCCAAATGGCCGTCCACCAGCTCGCAGAACGCGTTCGCCGGCGTGAAGAAGTGCACGATGATCTTGTCGCTCTTCTTCATCACATCAAAGAACTCCTTTGTGTCCGTGAGCGTCGCATATTCGCCGTGGCCCTTGGCGCGCAGCTCTTGCGCCTTGTGCGCGCGCTGCTTCATCTGCTGCACGCGGCGCTCGCGGAGCCGCTCGAGCTCGTCGTCGTCCGCGCGCTCGAGGCGCTTGATCTTCGCGTCCAGTGCCTGCTCCTCCTGCTCCAGCGACTGCAGCACCTTCTCCCCGATCACGCTCGCTACGATCTCTGCATTCATGCGCTCCATGCTGCCTGTGGTGGTGGTGGTTCTTCTTCTTCTTCTTGACGCAAATGAAGCAAGCCTTCTGGGCGATTGATCCTGTTCTGATGTCGCGCTGGTAAAATGCCAAAATGCCATGAACAGGCGGCACGGTGCCATTTCAGAAGATCGGAGCACTGTGTACATTCGTTAAAGTACGGTTCGAGGTCACACATTTTGTTCCTGTGGTCACAAAGTGAAAATGAAAGGGTACGCAAAATGGAACACGACCAACGCAGAAATGGGATTTCTTTGTGTGTGAGTCCACAGTTGTGGGGGAAAAACAAAAGGGGAAACTGTGACTGAATCTATAGCGCGCGCTCGTTCTCGTAATCGATGAGTCGCTGGATCAGATCCTTCTTCTGGCCCTGCGTCGACAAGTTGCGGTCCTTCAGGTAGTCCTTCAGCACGTTCGGCTTGAGCGCCTTGATGGCACGCGCGTCCAGAGGTTCGTCTGTTCATTACGAATACAACAGCAGGCGACACCATGAACTCACATTGCCCAAAAGCAGTTTAGACTCTGAAGCGTCATTTAAGCCGTACCGTCATCCTTCTCGACCGTCTTCTTCTTAGACTTTTCGCGCTCCGCAGCAGCTGCAATACAACAAAATTAACCCATTCATCGTCAGTTCATCAGTAGACCGCCTTTCCTGATTATGGAACGTACAGCAAACTCACCAGCTTCCTCTTCCTTCTTGCGCTGCTCCGCTTCCTCGCGACGTCGCTTCACTTCCTGAAGACGCGCCAGATCCTTCTTGGCTTCATCCTGTTGTAGTAGATGTAACATACCAAGCCTATCATGTCAGCAAGCCATCCATCCACATGTTCCTAAAGCTAGTGGTACATGCATGTATGCAGAGCTATACCGCACCGTTTCACCAGCCAAGTGCTTCTTCAGGTATCGTGCAGCAGCGCGCTCCTTCTCAATCGCTTCTCTGAAATATTGATAAACGAAGAGCATAGACAGAGAGACATGTCAGCATTCCCTATGTCACCCGCAACACCTTATTCACACGCACGCTCTCACCTTTCTCTTCTCGAGAGCTGCTGCTCGACGCCGCCGGTCATGTCCTTGGCCTTCATGACCTTGTTCTGCGCTGGCTTCAGGTTCGGGTTCTCGACCTTGAGGATTCCGGCGGTGCCGCTCTTCTTCTTTGGCTTGGCCTCCATCGCCGGACCATCCGCCGACTGCGAGAAGCCGAAGAGCGACTTCTGCGGCACGCGCTCGAATGCGACCACGTTCTCGTCCGCGTCCGATCCGCTCTCGTCGTCGTCGCTGCCGTCCTCGTCGCTGTCGTCGCCCGAGCCGTCCTCGCCGTCCGCGCGACGCGCCTTGCGCGCCGACACCTTCTGCTGCTCGATCATGTTGCGGTGCTCCAGGTCCTCCGCGGAGGTCACGAACGAGCGCGCGCCGCCCTTCTCCTTCTTCTTCTTGGCGTCGCGGCCCTTGGCGCCGCCGGCGGCTGGTGGCTTTCCTCCTTTGTCTCCGCGCATCTTCGCTTGGTGGTAGCTTTGCTCTGTCTGTCTGTCTGTCTGTCTCGTCGAGAATGGCAATTTGGTCTTTCCCTCACAAATACCAACGCAAGGAACCAAAACCCTTCTTATCTACGTTAATTGGTTTTTAGCTTACAAATACCAAGTATAGTGCACAATTCCTCAAAAACTAAAAATGTTAAAGAGGATTGTGCAACTCCATAGTAAAACCAAGTATAACGACCAATTGGTGGTGCGCCTCGGCGGTTCTTGTAGAGAGATTTCGGGACCAATAAACCTCGTAAAAACAAGGTTTTTTGTTTGGTGGTTCTTGTAGAGAGATGTTTGATAGAATATCTCTCTACAAGAACCATCGAGAACCTTCACAGAACAAGAGAACCCACTATTTGAAGCCATAGCGTACCGTAGCACCTACCAAAGAGACGACGACGTCATTAACAATAAAGGACCAACAGAAATGTGTGGGCTTACTGAGATGAATCTGAATAGAAGACCCTCCTTGGTCGTTGACGACACGCATGAGGCCACGGATCAATAAGAAAGCGACGGAAGACAAAGAAGCAAGCAAGACGTTCAGCATGGGCGGCGACATGTCGACGGTATGTGTGCTCTGCCGATCTCTCTCTATGTGCTATGTGCTGCTGCTGCTGTATACAGGCGGCGCTCGCGTAGGCGGCGTGTGTGTTCGCTGTCGCGCTGCCGCTTACTCAGCGCAAGCACTGATGACGCTCGTGCAAGGGGCGTTCGCGATTACTACCTCCGTTCTCCCAGTGGCGCATGCGTCTCGCTCTCTTCATCTGATCGGGCGCTTGTCCACGCCGTCGCGACGCTGCAAAATCCACTTTATCTGAGTGCCTGGCGGTGGTGCTGACGTGGTGCTTGGGTCTCTGTCTACGCTGCGCTGTTCTGTAGATCTGCATCGGAGGGTTCTGCTTTCCCACGTTCGCGGTGCTGCCGATCGCGCTGATCGTGATGCAGGCCGTCTGGGAATGGGTCCGCGTGAATGTCTTGGGCCACAACGACGCCGCGCTCTTTGAGAATGTGAGTGTTCGCTGCTGCTATCGTCATTGTGAGGTGTCTTTTGATATCAACTTTGTTGTGATCTGTTGTCGTTATTGCTGCTGCTTGTGTCACACAGAGCCGCGTGGTCCATGTGAAGTCCGTGGAGCAGTTCAAGGAGCTGCAGCAAAAGTCCAAGGACACGAAGCGATCGGTACGCTCTCACTGCACCTCCTCCTATCTACCGTGCGTGTATCTTTGTCGTTGACTCACTCGTGTTGCGTCTTCTTGTTGTGCTCTTTAATTGTATCTATTGTAGCTGGTGGTGGACTTCACTGCGTCGTGGTGCGGTCCGTGCCGCTACATTGCACCGATCTACCACGAGCTGAGCAACAAGTACCCTTGCACGATCTTCCTCAAGGTCGACGTCGATGAAATGAAGGTTCGTCACGAAGCTTCTTTTATGTGGTCACTCCTAACCGAGCATTCCAGCAAACTGATGCAGCACCCTATTTACACACTCACACTGTAGGAAATCTCGCGCGGATGCGGCGTGACCGCGATGCCGACGTTCCAGTTCTTCCGCAACGGCACGCGCTGCGACGAACTCCGCGGCGCGGACAAGAACGGTCTGGAGGAGAAGATCAAGAAGCACTACGTGGAGGTGGAGCTGCCGGCGGACGAGCAGCCACAGACCGCCAAGGAGAAGGAGTCTGAGACTGGAGAGCTCCGCCAGCGCAAGCCGCAGATCGTCAAGGTGACGTCGAACGAGCAGTGGAAGGAGCTCCTGGCGCAGAACGAAGCGTCCTCGAATGCGGTACGTTCCCTACTGTATTTTGCACTTGCCAGCACCGCTCGCTTTGCTGCGCCTTTACGCGTAGCCATTTTCCATCCGTATCCCTGCGGACGTTGGCTGGTTACGTGGTTGGCCCTTGTCTCACGAGTGCGGTATGCCCAATGTGCGCTGAACTCATTTTGTGTGTGGATTTTTTTGATGTGGATTACGCTGTTTTCGTTCTTTTGGTTCTGATTATAAGATGATCGTGGACTTTTGGGCGACGTGGTGCCAGCCGTGCGTGGCCATCGCGCCAGTGTTTGAAGCCCTGAGCGCCGCGTACCCGTCCGCCGTGTTTGTGAAAGTGGATGTGGACGAAATGGAGGTGCGTGGATGACCGTTGGATTTTCGAGGATGTTGGTGGACATGGCTTCCCTTTCTGCCACCACCATTCGACTAATGATTTGGATGTTGTCTCGTTATCTGCCGAACACACACCAGGACATTACGAACGAGTACGAGGTCAATGCCATGCCGACGTTCAAGGTGTTTAAGCGCGGCAAGCCGGTGGACGAGCTGAGCGGGGCGATCAAGAGCGCGCTGGAGGCCATGGTGGCCAAGCACGCTGCGTCGGCTTAAACGAATGGATGAATGGCTGAGCGAGGCCACTCTCTCTATGTGTCTGTCTGACTGAGGCGCATGCGTGCATGCAGGGCAGGAAGGCAGGAAGGCAGGAAGACAGGAAGGCAGGAATGAAAAAGGGACAAAAAGTTTCTTCGATGCGATGAGCGGATCCATACAAATCCACCCATTTTCTCCGTTTTTATCCTGCCGCGCATTGTTATGAGCCACTTTTTGTCGGTAGGTACCAGCCCAAGACATTTGGACAAAAAGCTGTCACGGGCGTTCTCATTGGCCTGGAAGGGCCACTGGGAAGCGTGTCCCAGGACGGCGCGCCATACAAACTCCAAGTGCAGAGCGCACCAACGTGGCAGTAATGCCATCTGCTGCCGCTTGTCTCGCTGTTAGCCATCCAGCCATCCGGGAATTCAGCCATCCCAGCCGTCCCATCCGAGCCAAAACCAAGTTGATGGGGCCAAACAATTGTTTATGCAGCGAGTTAATCCAAGTGGCCCCGCTTTCGACTCAACCAGCGCGTCAACATTTCTCCGTCGGCGCAATCGTTCACACGCAGAAAAGACCTGCATCCACCAAAGTCGTAAGTGACTTGTGAGTGAATGCGGCCACGCGCACAATCAAGTCGCTTTTTGCTTTTGTTTTGGCCGGTCGGTTACCCTTGCGGGTTACCCTTCACTTGCTTTCCCCTGCAACTTCAAAAAAAACGCGGCGGCCCAGAACTCGGGGGTGATGTGGATTCGCGTATCTTCACTCTCATGAGCTGGGACGATCGCTAAAATTAAGAGGAGGCATCTGCTCTCCTCTGCGATAGATCCAATTTGGGCAACTTGAAGAGAAAAGAACCGCATTCCCTTTGCTCACAGCGCATCCACTTGAACTCAAGCATTTTGGCTCGAGATTTGTTTTCCTGTTTGCTTGCTGGGCCAAAACGCAGCACCTCCCACCACCCACCCACTTTGAGTTTGTAATTGTTGTATGCTGGCGGTGATTATGCATTCGCGCTTTGCCTTTCGCCGCGTGCTTTGTGCACACCCGCCATGTCTCTGGTTCCACCACGTGGTACTCGTACAAAGAGAGTGGAGTTAGAGAACGTCTTGGAGTTTGTATGCCAAACATGCTCTCTTTTGCCTTTTGCGAGGGAAACGAGGGCATGACGCAGTGTTGGTGATTACGCTGCCCAAAGCAGCACAAACCTCTGTGCCAAGAGTCGAAACCCTTCAAAACGGATATACCTGAAATACAAACTGAGTATCAAAGTGAAGTAACCTGCTGAATTTCACAGGATTCTCAAGCAGCAAACCTATCGAAATACTCTCCGTTAGTCTCAGGAATATCCATTTGTAGAGGCAAAGTTGCTCTCTGTGATTCTTCCTGCCGACTGATTTTCCCCAACAAAACCACCATTTCGTACAAGCGGGAGGGTAGGGTACAAGAGTTTGTTGTGTCGTCGCAAGACCCACAATCCAGCCACACACAGAAGAACAACACAGTCAGCCTCAGCCAACAAGCCACCAACACGATCATTCATTTCTCTCTCGGCCCTCAGGACAAGACCAAGAACAACCCACCCAATCCAAAATTATCCGCTTTGTGCGCACACCACCACACAGTCACAGCCAGCACAAGCAGCAAGCCACTTTGCCTTTTCGACCCGCAGAGACAAGCAGCAGCCTCGTATTAATAACCGCCGCCCCCAGTCTCCAACCACCATGCAGCTCCGTCTCGTGCGATATGTCGTCGCCGCCGTGCTCGTGCAGCTCGTTCTCGCCACCGAGGTGCGCAGCGTCGCACCTGACGCCGCCGCCGACGTCCCAGCCACGTCATCCGAAGACGCGCAGGTCTCGAATGGCCGTCTGCGCGGCCTGCTCGACAAGTTCACGACCGCCGGGTCCGCCGACAGCGCCACGCCGCCGCCCGTGAAGGAGATCGTCGTGAACTGGACCAAGAGCAAGGGCGACACGAGCGTGCTCGGCCCCGTGGAGAAGATCAAGGGCGACGAGGCCATCGTGGTGTTTCACGACCGCTCGATCAGTCCTATCGCGAGCGCCGAGTCGGCGGTCGTGACCTTTGACGTGCGCTCGCAAGCCAACTGCGTCGTGAGCGTCTGCGGGCTCCAGCGCAACTGGTACATGCGCTACAACGAGCGCTGCTTCGACCTGCGCATCGCGCAAAAGTCGCTGGACGCGAGCGAGCACGGTTTGATTCGAGGCATCTCGGCCGCGTACAGCTCTCGGCGACCGGTGGCGAACAAGCTCTACCTCAAGTTTGACGCGACGAATTTCATCGACGGCTCCAAGTGCGAGTACGAGATCATCTCGGGCAGTAAGACGGTGACAGAAGAGCCGAGTGAGCTGAGCGGCAGCGCAGTCGCGCTCTCATAGACACGATGTGGTGGAAGCCGAGAAGAACCAAGCGAGCAAGGGAAGGAAGGAAGAAAGGAGAAGGAGAAGAGACGGTGAAGAAGAACAGCATCAGCGGCAGCGGCAGCAGTGAGTGAGCAGACAGAAGAAGGACGCAGCGCGCTCTATTTTATTCCTCCGGTCCCTCCAGACTTCTGTCCAGCGGAGCGATCCCACGGAAGAACTCTTCGCTGTGCGAGCAGCTCCTCAATCCCCATTCCTTCTCCAGCTCAGTCAACTCTTGTCGGCGCCAGGAAGCACTCACTCCACACAGTCTTGCGAGAGAAACTGTACGATAGGTTAGATCAAAATATTATCTCAAATAGGAACAGCTAGGTCCCCCCATTTTTAATCACAAATGTAAGAATGTGCTTATTATGAAAACCCACGCAAGCCCTCGGCATTCCTGTCTGCATATACATACATGTACTTGGACGTCCGCTTCCGCATCCACATACCAGCGGCCGCATGACGAAGAGGTCTACACGTCCCGCCCGTCGGCACTTCGTCGCCTTGGACGAAAGGACGGCAGCCAGCGCAGCATAATCGCTTCCAGCCACCGCTTCTTCGGGAAACGGCGTAATCGCTCGTGTGGTACACATCAAAATCAGCACCCACCCACCTGAACTTGTCACTGATTTTTACAGGCTGTTTTTAGGTACGGACCGAATTAGCGACCTTCTTCTACAAAAAATGGGTTCGTTATTCTTTGTTGCCAGAAAAATCCAGAAAGAAAAGTGCATGTTCGATAAAAATTCTACAGCTCATTTTTATTGTTATCAAGGGGGAGGGTGATCTAAAAGGGCTTGTGAAAACTGGTAAAGTGACTTGGTCTGGCTATGCAATTTACCACACCTCTTTACAAACGCTGGAGGGCTGTGCAAAGAAGTAAAGTGACTTGGTCTAACTATCAAATTTACTGTATGTTTTATAAGAAGGGTATCATACCTCCCTAGCCACATTTGACCTTCATACGAGTATCAGGCTGACGTTACAGTTTCAGTTTCAATGTTGCCGACCTTTATTTGTGATTTGGTTGTGCGTGTGTTTTGGCTCGGTCTTTGTATGCGCTGGCGCTAATACAAATGCAAGTATCATTGATAAATTATCATTTATCAATGTGAACCCATGTGGTTGCCCAATACAAAGACCAAGTATAAGGGCGAATGTGTACCCATGTGCAAACCCCTTTACAAAGACCAAGTTAAAGGGTCAGGAGCGCATTTTGCCTGCAGGCTTCTAACGAAGCAAGTTCTTGTGATATCACTATCAACAATCATCTGAGTATCCAGCAAGACAGACAGACGCGAGTGTGAGGCACTTTGTGTCCGTCCAACAACTTGCGGTCCCAATGCCACTCACAATGGGACGGACAGTCCCTCAGGCCTCAAAGTTATTGTAGGTGCGATCAGGAGGAGCATTGGATGGCTGGTGGTGAGGTGCGCTTTTGTACCCACAACAACTCTTCTGATGATACAACAGCCAAGCGCCTCATGGTAACCCTCAGGAGTGTAACTGGGTTACTCTCCTGAGTGCAGTATTCTGTGGGTAAAGTTATAGAGTAACTAAATGCTGGAGAAGCTTCGCGCGTCGTAATGCGAAAGAATGAATATCCAGCAACAACACCAGCAACAACAGCAGCAACAACAGCAACATCCAGCAAGCACCAGCAGGTGAAAAATGACTCGCGCTTTTGGCCTTACAGATGGCGCCAACAGGTGCAGTGTGAAGCCGTTTGTAATGGCGCGGCAGTACCGTCGGGGCGCAGTTTGAGAGGTTGTCTAGGCTGTTGACGAATGTGATGTAACGAGGAGTATAATTAATCATAGTAAAATCAAGCTTAAAATCGATTATCTAGTCTATTGTTGAAACCGAGCGGTTAATATAGCAAGGTTTTATACAAAGAGATCAAAAGGTACACATAAATCAAAATGTAGAAGTAATTGTTTAACGCATACGTTTAGCTGACGAATCATGCGCTAATGTTTCTCCCCGACATTTTACTCTTCTGGGATTAATTCACCTTCGACCCCACAAATCACTAATTAAAATACGAGGTGAGCAATTCCCTTTAACCACTCTTCAGGTTGGTGCAACACTTGCGCCACAGTCAATCCGCTGTCATTCCATGCGTGCGAGCATTTCAGTCAAGCAAGTGAGCGCGTCCGTCCGTTCGCTCGCTATCCGCCGCTGTGCCTTCGCGAAAGAGACGAGCTCCATAAGACGCCGCTGCCGCCACCCATAGCCCCGGCCTCGTCCTTCACAGTACCACATCCGCCCACCTCTCTCTCCGCAATCATCAGCAGCATGATGCGCTGGTTCGACCGACCGCTTCTCCGCTACGTGACGCTCGCGATGCGCGTGCTGCAGCTGGTGTCGGCGGCGACAGCGCTGAGCTTCGTGGCCGCGAGCTTCCAGGGCAACGACGTGGTCGTGGTCGCCTCGAGCAAGAAGATCACGCTCACGATGCACTACGGCGGGCCGACCGTCAACTTCGCGCTCGTCGTGACGTACTCGGCCGCGGTCTACGCGCTGCTCTGGATCGCGTTCGTGCACATCCAGACGTCGGTGCGCGTGCCGGCGCAGTACAGCATCATGCTCGACGCGATCTTCACAGTCATGCTGCTCAGCGCCGGCTGCGCCGTAGCGGCCAGCGACTACGTGCGCTACTGCGACGCGCTCGCGCAGAGCGTGCAGTGTTCGTCGCTCAAGGCCGGCGCGGCGTTCTGCTTCATTGCATTCGTTGCGTTTTTGATTTCGGTCGCGTGGGGCGCCTGGATCGTGCGCGAGCAGCTTTCGGACGACAAGCTCAAGACGCAGAGCCACCGCCGGCGCCAGCAGCAAGAGCGACAGCGCCAGCAGCAGGAGTTGGAGAGCCAGGGGGAGCAGGAGATCGACGTGCTCGAGGGCTCGCCCTCCAGCGACTCGTCCAACTACCTCAACGCGACCTACGTGTGCTGACTGAATGGCGCACATAAGTCTATGGTTTGTGCATGGCGAGATGGGAATGTGACTGTGGTAAGGACACGCGTGATCCCATCGTACGATACTTTATATTTTTTATTGCAGCCATCTAACGAAGATCGAGTAATAGATCGGGATTACTTGGCCCACACATGCGTCCATTAGTCCATTAGGCAGTGTCAATCAGTCAGCGTCCATGATGAATTTCATTTGCGCGTATATCATAGGATCTCTCCATACAAGAGCACGAGGCGAAAGAGTTCAGTCGCATCTTCAGAGTTTGGTGTTCAGAGCTGAATGGATGATGGATGCGAGTACCGTTCTACACAAAAAGATACTACTTTTTTCCGGACCACTGTACTGTCCAGAGCAGCCTCACGTCGCTCTCTCATTGGTGGAAACTCACTCTTTTCAAGTGCACGATTGGCTGAAACAGCGTGATGTGGGTCTTTGGGTGGTTGTAAAACAACGTGCGGTCGACAGCGGGGTCTTTGGGTGTCTGCAGCAATTGTGCGGTCGGGGTCGGCAGTGGGGTCTTTGGGTGTCGCAGCAAACGAAATGGAGGAGCTCAACAAGATAAGATCGATCCGATCAAATCGATCCGATCAATCAATCGAGCATTCGTCCGTCCGTTGGTACGCGTCTGCCCTTCATTCGCCAATTGCCCCCTCCTCCTTCCCATAGGGCCATGGCGCTCTTCCCTCCAGAGTTCATCGCGGGGCTGCTCGCGGCGTTCCTGCAGTTCCGCCTGCGCGCGTACTTCAGCATCGCGTCGCTGCTTGTGAACGGGCTCTCGTTCTTCCTGCCGCCCGAGGACGAGCTCATCGACACGCTCAACGGCAAAACGCCAAAGCCCAAGGGCAAGAGCGCGCAGAGCGGCTCTGGCGCGCCGCTCTCGCCGGACGACAAGATGCAGGCGTTCTACGTGAAAGTGGCCAAGACCGAGCACGGCGTCTTCCAGCAGACGCTCTTCTACGAGCTCTACGAGATGCTCGTGATCATCGTCTCGTCCACGCTCACCGCGTGCTTTGTGGGTGACGTCGTCGCATTCATCAAGCCGTGGTTCTTCGCCGCTGATGCTGACGTTGCTGTTGACGTGGACCCTGCGAGCGGCGGGTACCGTCCGGAGATCAGCGTGTACGGTCTCGTGTCGGCGCTCATCGTGGCGCTGTGGTTCCCGCTGCAGATCAAGTTTGCGCAGGGGCTCGCGACGTACGAGGCGAAATTGGGCATCGGCATCGGCTTCCTGGGCTTCGTGCTCGCGTTCTTCGTGATCTTCGCGCCAAAGCAGCTCTTCGACTTTGACATGGAGCATGCGGCGGACGTGGTCGGCGCGCGCGTTGAGATCGTCTTGCGCACGATCGGCTTTGTGGACGAAGACTTCGAGAACCTCGCGCCACTTGGCGCCACGGCGCAGACGGCGCTGTTTGCGAACATGGCGTTGCTCGCTGGCGTGTTCATGTGCACGTCGTTCCTGCCGGCGTTCCGCTTCGCGCGCATGTACTCGGAGATGACGAGCGAAGCCGGCGTGTCCATGTTCACGAAGGCGCTGCTGCATGTCAACATGCTCTCGCCGCTGCTCATCGCGGTGCTATGGATCAAGCCGCTCTCGGTGGACGCGTTCGTGCCAAAGTACCTGGTGCCGTGCTCGTCTCGCTCTCTCGCGCGCGATTGCTTTGCCAACGTCGAGGACGAAGCGCTCTTCGCGGCTTCGTCGCACTTCACGACGCTCAAGGAGTCGCAGTTCGACATGATCCGCATCTACATCGTGCTCGCGAGTCTGCTCGTGCGCGTGCTCTCTTTCCGCAGCCACCTGCAGTTCTTCCTGCTGGAGATCCGCGACTCGATCGTGCAGATCGTGCGCCGCCCCGGCCTCGTGGACGGCGAGCTGCTCAAGTCCAAGGTGCGCATCCAGTTCAACTACCTGCCGATCATCGCGGTGCAGTACCTCGCGCCCGTGGGCTCGATCGTCGCGTGCGTCGTGCTGCTGGCGCGTCAGACTGGCGTGTCACTGGGCGTGTTCGATAGCGTGCTGTTCTTGCTGACGCGCGTCGCGGGGCTCACGCCGCCTGCGTCGCTGGCGAACGGCACGACGACGTCGATCGACATCCTGCCGGACCTGACGCCGCCGGACTTTGGCGCCTGGCGACTGGGCGAAGACATCGAGAAGGAGAAGTTCGCGCAGTTCGTCAAGGGCATGGCGCAGTTCACGATCATCACGCCCGAGTTCCACGCGTCGTTCTTCGGCTTTTTTCTGTGGTGGCTCAACTTCACGTGGTTCGCCGTGAGCGTCGCGGGGCTCATCTACTGGAAGAACGTGCCGCACACGTCGGACAACAGCGACTACGACGAGCAGTTTGGCGGCATGAAGCGCAACAAGCAGACCCCCAAGAAGCTCAAGAACCAGCTCAAGAGCCTCAAGATGAAGAAGCACTAGGGACCCAACCAGCCTGTACCTAGCTAACAGGCTGTGAGAATAAAACACACTCACAGACAGATTGACTGACACGCATGAAATGGATGGCTCTTGTTTATAAAGTTGGTGGTTGCTATGGACCGTATAAACTGATAGGCGTCCTGCCTCTCTGTATTGAACATCGTCAGGCGTCTCTAGTGGCTCGGCATGTTCTTCATGTACTCCTTCCAGCCCTGCTGGCTCATCTTCTCGATCTTGCCGTCGACCTCGAGGCGCTGCGCCTCCAGGAACTCCTCCATGGCGACCAGGTACTTGTCGCCGAGCATGCGCACGGCCAGCAGACCGGCGTTCGTCGAGTTGCCAATTGCCACGGTGGCCACGGGCACGCCGCGCGGCATCTGCACGATGCTCAGCAGCGAGTCCTGGCCGTTCAGCGTGCTGGTCTTCACGGGCACGCCGATCACGGGCAGCGGCGTGAGCGCGGCGATCATGCCCGGCAAGTGCGCGGCACCACCAGCACCGGCGATGATCACCTTGAGCCCGCGGCGGAACGCGCTCTGCGCGTACTCGTACATGCGGCCGGGCGTGCGGTGCGCCGACACGATGCTGAGCTCGTACGGCACGTGGAACTTCTCGAGGATCTCGGCGGCGGCTGCCATGGTCGGCAGGTCCGAGTCCGAACCCATGACGATGCCCACGACCGCCGACGCCTGCGCGAGGCCCGCGTTCTGCGCGATCTCCGGGTCGATCGCCGTCGCGCGCTCCTTGAGCTGCTGGACGCTGTTCGCGACGATCGTGAAGTGGCCGAGCTTGCGACCGGCGCGCACGGCACCGGCCTTGCCGTAGAAGTGCGGGATCGTGCCGGGCACGCTCAGGCAGCGGCGCAGCTGCGCGTAGCTCTCGTCCTCGCTGGCGTTCTTGGAGCCGAGCACGTTGACCATGAGCGCCGAGTTGACGCGCAGGTCGCAACCGCCGAGCGGCAGCCCGCAGATCGCGCGCAGGTGCTGCTCGAACTGGTCGGTCTCGCACGCCTCGATCGTGTAGTGGCCCGAGTTGTGCGGACGCGGCGCGATCTCGTTGAGCAGCACGTCGCCGTTGGTCGTGAGAAACAGCTCGACGCCGTAGATGCCGTTGCCCTGTAGCTGCGAGATCGCCACGAACGCCATCTGCTTGGCCTTGGCGTACGTGTCCGCGGCGATCTGCGCCGGCGCCAGCACCGTGTCGCAGATGCTGTCCTTCTGCGTGGTCTCGACCACCGGGTACGCGCGCACGTCGTCGTCCGCCTTGACAACCATGACCGCCAACTCCTTGATGAACGGCACCCACTTTTCGGCGTAGAGCATCACGGGCGAAGCGCCGTCCTGCTTGACGCCGAGCTTGACGAACGCGTCGTCCACGTCGCTCGCCTGCGTCACCACGGCGTTGCCCTTGCCGTCGTACGCGAACAGACGCGACTTGAGCATGTACGGGTAGCCGAACTCCTCGCCCACGCGCAGCGCGTCCTCACGCGACGCGACCACCTGGAACGGCGCGACGTGCACGTCTGGCACCGCGGCGAAGAACTGTTTCTGCGTGAACTTGTCCTGAATGAGCGCGATGGTCGCGGGCGACGGGTGCACGGCCACGGGCTTCTCGGCGCGCGTCTGCAGCTCGGCCAGCACCGCGGTGTTCACGTGCTCGATCTCCACCGTGAGCACGTCGCACTGCGCCGCGAGCGCCGCGATGTCGGCCGCGTTCGTGAACGAGCCGGCCACCGCGCGCACGCCGAACTGGCCCGCGGGCGACTGCGCTCCCTGCGGGTCCAGCACGACCAGCTCCACGCCGAGGCGGTGCGCGGCCGCGGCCATCATGCGGCCCAGCTGGCCGCCGCCGAGCACGCCCACGACGGGAGGCGCCGAGCCGCTGCGAGTTGTAAGCACGGGCATGGTGGGGGGGGGGAGAAGGAGGATGGATTGGGGAGCTGAGCTTGAGTGTGTGGTCCCTGGGAAGGCGGCGATGTCGAAGTGGTGCCGCACAACAGCCAGCAACATCAACATCATGCGAGCACGCATCGATGTCCAAGCGACGGGCGATCATCCAATACGCTTGCCAGCCAATTTACACTTTGTCTTGGTAAGAAACAATCCAATACTCTAGCCAGCCAATCGGAGCGCGCTGATGTGGACCACTTTGTTAGAGATGAATCCTTCCATTCAGCATATTTCGACTCGTCAAACAGACTACAAATCTGACAGAGTGCCGCCCAACCAATACAAACCAGAACGCCCCAATAGACACAGGACAAGCAAGATGCAGATCCAGGTGCGCACCGCGCATGGCAGCGCGCAGCTGGACTTCGACGCGGACGGCGACGTGCTCTCGATGAGCCATGACGACCAGCAGCAGCAGGAGCTACAGGACGAGCACCAGATCGTGGTGGTCACGCCCGGCCAGGTGATCAGCACCGAGACCGGCGCGTTCCTGCGCGGCCACGGCACGTACATGAGCAACAACGAGCTCATCGCGAGCGTGGCGGGCGTGGTCGAGAAGGTGAACCAGCTCATCACCGTGCGGCCGCTCGTGTCGCGCTACATCGGCGAGGTGGGCGACATCGTCGTGGGCCGCGTCACGGAAGTGGGCAACAAGCGCTGGAAAGTGGACGTGAACGGGCAGCAGGACGCGTCGCTCATGCTGAGCTCCGTGACGCTCCCCGGTGGCGCTCAGCGAAGACGCACGTACGAAGACCAACTGCAGATGCGCAACTTCTTCGTCGAGAACGACCTCATCAGCGCCGAGATCCAGGAAGTGCGCTACGACGGCTCGCTCAGCCTGCACACGCGCAGTCTGCGCTACGGCAAGCTCGAGAACGGCCAGTTCGTGCAGGTCGCGCCGCCGCTCGTGAAACGCGTCAAGCAGCACATGGTGACGCTGCCGGGCATCGGCGTGGACCTCATTCTGGGCACGAACGGCTACATGTGGATCTCGCGCAGCTTGGCCGCGCTGGAGGGCGACGACAGCCTGGACGACGGCGCGGCGGCGCCGGGCAACATGGAGACCCGCGTGGAGATCCTGATGGAGAAGCGCCAGCAGCACGCCAACACCAAGATGAGCGTGGGCGACCGCAAGAAGATCGCGCGCGTGCACCGGGCGCTGCTGCAGCTCAACGAGCAGTTTCGCCTCATCACGCCCGAGAGCATCATGGCGGCCTACGAGAGCCTGCTCGACCAGGAGGCATAGACAGAGAGAGCCCCTGTGATAAGATACTATATTTTGATAAATACAAACTTGGACTTCAATTCGCATCAGCGAGCCAAAGCCCCACAGGAAGATGCAAAGAAGGCGAGAACAAGACAAGCAAATGGATCAAAACTTTGCGTATCGGGAGTATTATCTGACAAGTCGATAACACTCGGCTAGCAAATTCAAAACAAACTCAACGGAGCTTCGGTACAGTAGCTGCTGCTGCCTTCGCGCGGCAATCAGTCAGTCAGGAGTGGTCGGAAACATTGAAAAGCAAACCCGCAAGCTTAGTAGTCGCAGATCTTCTTCTTCGACGCACGCAACTTGGTTGGCGCTGGAGTGACAGCCGCATCCGACTCGGCGCCGACGTCGCCCTGCTTTGGGTTGTTGTTGGCAGTGGAGCTCACGTATGGGTTGCTGCTGGTCGTCTTTGGCTCCGGAATGGTGCTGTCGCCGTTGGCGATCGCAACCTCCGCTTGCTTCACATAGGTTGGGTCGATGAGAGGCTGCGCCGAGGTCGTCAGAGGCGTGTACTCGTCGATGACGCTCTGGATCACTTCCTCCTTGGCGAACGTGATGGTCTCCGCCTTGAACTCAGCCGTCTCGACGGCGACCGTGACGTTGCCGGCTTCGATCTCGTCCACCTTCTTACCGCACAATGGACGGCTCGACGTCAAGTGGAAGTTCTTGACAAAGTCGTCCGAGAACTCGGTCACACCGAACACGTTGTCGAAAGCCTGGCATTCGATGAAGTGCATCTGCTGCGCCACGAGGTCCATGTTGCCCTGGAAACGCTCCACGAGACCGTCGTACGTGGTCTTGACCCACACCCAGTAGTCGCCAGTGGTGGCGACTTCCGTGGCGTTCGCCTTCGTGGCGTTGACCGAGCCGACATCGTCGCCGCCGAACGAGCCCGAGGCGGCAGTCGCACTTGGCTCCGCGATGATGATACCGCTGTGGGTCTCCACAGAGTCGATGATGCTCTTGCCGTAGACGTCGTAGCCGACCGAGGCGGACATACCAGCGCCCGATCCACTGTTCGAGCTCGCGGTCTTCACGTCCTTGGAGTCATCCTCGCTGTCGCTGGATCCGTATCCGTTGTTGCCGTAGCCGCTGTCGCCGTAGCCGTTGTCGCCGTAGCCGTTGTCGCCGTAGCCGCTGTCGCCGTAGCCGTTGTCGCCATCAGCAGGCTTCACGGTTGGCGCCTTATCGTCATCCGAACCATCAGCAGGCTTGACGGTCGCCTTGCCGCCCGATTCATCAGTTGGCTTGGTGGTCGTTGGCTTGGTGGTTGGCACTTCAACCGAACCGCCCACGGCAGATCCCGATCCCGAGGACGACGAGGACTTGCCTGGAGCCGAGCTTGGCTTCTCGGTGGTTGGAGCTGGAGCCGACGTCGTCTTGGTCGTTGGCGCAGGGGTCGTCGTTGGCTTGGCCGTGGTTGGAGCTGGAGCCGCCGACGTTGGCTTGGCAGTGGTTGGAGCTGGGGTCTCCGTGGCCTTGTTGAAGCCCGCGCACATGTCCTTGTTGCTAAGGAGCTGCTTGGTGAGGATCTCTGGCAGCTCGTATGAGTAGCTGTAGTCGCCAAGCTGCTGCGGGTCACCGTAGTTCCACATCTCGTCGCCGACGTGGGCAAAGTACTTGCCCAAGGTTGGGTGCTGCGTGGCGTCCATGAGCTTGCCGTTCACCATCATGTTCTGCACGACCTTGGTGGTGGAGCCGACGCCCGAGATACCGCCGCAAGACTGCGACGCCGCGGTGAAAGCCGCCAGCGAGGTCTTGAGCTCGCCCTCGGTGAGTGGCACGCCGATGTGGCACAAGTGGTAGACATGCAGGAACATGTCGATGGCGCCGTGCCACGAGAAGAAGAACACGTCACGAGGAGACGCGAACGTGGACATGACGCCGCCGACCGCGTTGTGCACTTCGTTGTGCAGTCCGAACTGGATGTTCTCGAGGAACGTCGCGTAGTCCTTGGAGCTGGTCACGATGCTCTGGAACGAGGCGAAACCGGCGCCGGACGGCACGGAGCGCTTCTTGAGGTTGTTGCGGATCATGCAGCCGCACTTCTTCTTCTTGTCGTCGCAGTTGTCTTCGAACGGCGCACCCTTGACCTCGTAGCCGCTCGCGGTCTTGCCGTTGAGCGTCATGGACGAGAGCGAGCTGGAGGACTCGCCGCCCATGGCCTTGAAGATGTCCGAGCACTCGTACATGTTACTGCACTTCTTGTTGGCCGCCTGCACGTACGCCGTGTGCACGTCGTAGTACGGGATCGTCACGCACGCGTACTTTGGGCCGAGGTCGCGCAGGTAGCTCTCGTAGGCGAGCAGCATGCGGCGGTGCCACGTGAAGAACGCACACGAGTGGTGCGCCTGCGCCTCGCCCATGTCCTCGATGTGCATGGCGGCGAGGTCGCTCACGATGCCGTTCTTGATCGCGAGCGACGCGGCTTCAAGGTACGTGCTCTGCTCCTCGGCCGTGAGCGAGCTCCAGGGCTTGCGCACGCGCTTGGCGCCGCATGCGGCGTTGCCACCGGCAAGCGTCACGTCCACGGATGCGGACGCCGAGGCGGCCGGCAGCGACACGGACACGTCGGTCTGGATCTTGGCCTCGAGCGCCGAGGCGGCGCCGAGCGCGAGCGTGATAGCGCTGAGGATGCGGAGGATCTGCATGACTCGGCTGCTGGGACTTCTACTGGAGGTAGAAAGTTGGATAATGAGGCCACGGAAAAGGTGGCGGGTGGGCGATCGGGCGGGCGTCAGGCCAAGCGGATGGGCTGGATGATGCAGAGGAGCGAGAGGGCAAGAGTGAGAGGATCAGGCAGGACAGGAAGGCTAATAGATTAGAGAGTTGCGAGCCACTTGAACCAAGGCAAGAGAGCGAGGGAGACGCGCAGCTGCAAGTGGGTGTAACCAGTAATGGCATGGCTATTGTTCGCACCGAATCAAAGCGTTTGCATTGCACGAGAGACACGACCCAGATGGTCTGGCTTTCTTGAATGACGACGAACATTCGGGGTGGCGACCGTTACAGCCCTTGAAACCGTCTAATCTTGTGGATTTGTCACACAAAGGTGTGCTGACTTGTTGTTTATTTTGAAGTGCCACTTATAAAGGATAATTAAGGTCAGTGCATTTTAAATCAACAACCAAAAACAGTACATGTTAAGTCGACACACGTAAAACAGTACATTGGCTTTGAAAACCAAGAACAGCTAACTTAAATCAGTGCGAGATTATACCCGAAACCACACCACCTGTACACCACGCTTTTTCTGTCTTTTTCCAAGTAAAGCCACAAAACCCATTGATAACAAATGTACTGAGAAGCATGGAATGTACTGAGCAGTTACACTTTTCTCCAAAAGAAAACTAAAATGTACAATTTCAGAGATCCCCAGCAGTCTCTTGACAGACCTTCTCACAACGCGACGACGGTATCAGAGAGCATCGAAATGGCGAACGTTCCAAAATATCCACCGAGCGAATTGATGATCTTGGCGATTGGTCCCGGCGCTGACTGTCTGTTGCCGGTCCACGCACCGAGTCCGATGCAACGCAGCTACTCGACTCGATTTGTGCAACCTGGAAGAGCGTATACCCGGCACACCTACCGTTTATTCTCCATTGTCAACAAATCGGAGAAAACGACCATTTCGACGCTCTAGATGCTTTTGAAAGCAAGGCAAAAGAGCGGCAAGCCTTGGTCATTGGTCCGTCTCTACAGGATTGACGAAGATGGATAAGTAAGATGCGCTTGCTCAGCCCATCTATTTTAATCCTTGAGGTCACTTCATGATCTGAAAATCTACAAACGCACTCTTCAGTGATCTTGGGACAGAGAACCTCTGTTTTCAGAATCAAAGAGCTTCATCGTGTTTAGCTGAGGTGGTCACTGCTACGAGCAATAATCGCTATCATTTTGTTCTCCCAGACCTTCCTCTTCCTCTCTCTCTCTCTCTCTACTGTTTGAAGTAATGCTTGTTTGGGATAAGATTCCTCCACTTGTCTGTGTGGGGACATATGATTGATTTTGACAGGAAGTCTTGGAGTAGAAACTGGACATTTTCGTTGAACTGGCTTCTTTTTCGAGGTTCGTGGCAACTTCAACTTGCCTCATTAGAGAGAAGGACTGATGTGATTGTGGGGTGAGGTCACGAGTGTGTGTAATTATGGCTAAAAAGATCCAAAAAGTGAGCCAGATCGGGTCTGTGGAGCTCTTCATCGTGGCTCCAGCTCCAATTGAGCACGTCCATCTCATTGCTGCAACATGCCACGAAACTCGCACTGCAGTAGACTCAGTTCATTGAGTGTGTGTGCATCCGTACCTCATAGGAGATGAATATCTCTATAACCAAGGTACGAGCATGTCGACGCACGCGGTGGACAGCCGCACTCGTCATTCCACGTTGGCAACTGGTCGATTTCGGAGGAGCAGAGCGATTCGTCCATGGCTCAGGTCTATGTGGTCTGGCTGGCACGTTTGAAAACGAAGCGACACCACTGGGCTTGCGCTGCCTTGTCGTCGGGGTGTCGCTTCCGCACGTCTAAATAAAGAGACAAGCCGAAAAGCTCAGACAAGAGAGTGGGTTGTGCTGGCACACTGTACTGATGGCTAAAAGAGCCTATTGAGCCAGTCTACCCCATTAGCGAGACTACGAGATGTTCAGTGGCTCCAAGTCGCACGAGCTCGCCCACTCGATTTACACTAGAGCCGCACAGCAAAAGGTTCACACAGTGCACGTAGCGTGCGTCCGTATCTTCTCGTCGCTCTATTTCCGCGACTGGTCGATTTCCAAGCGAGCAAAGCGGTCGTTCGCAATTCAGACTCATTTGCGCTGCCCAGCCCACAAAAGGACACTTGCCTTGGAGATGAACACTCATGTACATGTAGAGCCAAAGTGCACACAACCCCCACCATTGTGGATGCGTACGAAGTCACTCAGGTGTTGTTTGATTTCAAAATTGAATCGTGTATTTTGGTTTAAATTCATGAGAGCTGGGCGTACTTGACAAGTGCTCCTGGCGCATGTGTACAAAATGAAAAACAAAAGAGAACCATGCACGTGTGAAAAATCTACAATCCACAGTTTTTGTTGGTTGGTTGGTTGGTGGTTGTCAGTCGCGTATCCGTTAGCTCACAGGCGCACCCATGTCAGAGAACAGACGTCCACAGTGCCGAAAAAAGCTTGACGAGTAGCGGAACAACCACCTGGTCAAGTCGGACGACGCTTAGCAGATGAGCTTGGCCGACGTTGGCGCTGGCGTCACGACCACCTTGATGATGTTCGACGCCGCAGGGGTCGGAGCAGGCTTCACGGTCGACGCCGCTGGCGTGGCCGCTGGCTTCACAGTCGAGGTGGCTGGGGTGGCCGCAGGCTTGACGGTCGAGGCCGCTGGGGTCGCAGCTGGCGCAATGGTCGATGGCGCTGGGGTAGCAGCGGTCTTGACCGTGGACGCTGCCGGGGTCGCAGCTGGCGCCACAGTGGACGCCGCTGGGGTGGCCGCTGGCTTCACAGTCGAGGTGGCTGGGGTGGCCGCAGGCTTGACAGTCGAAGCAGCTGGGGTCGCAGCAGGCTTCACGGTCGAAGCCGCTGGGGTGGCACCTGGCGCCTTGGTGGTGGTCGTCGTCGTTGGCGCCTTGGTGGTGGTCGTCGTCGTTGGCGCCTTGGTGGTGGTCGACGTCGTTGGCGCAGTGGTAGCTGGCGCTGGGGTGATGGCCGTCGTGGTGGTCGTCGTGGTCGTGGTCTCACCTTCGCCGCCCGCGCCAACCGTGGTGGTCTTGTTGCCAGTGATGGTCACGCCGCCCGAGATCACAACGGTCGTCGAGTTGCCCGACGCCGACGTGGTCACGTTCTTCTTGGTCGTCTCCGACTTGATGAGCGTCGTGATGGCGTTCTTCACCGCGGTCTCGGCAGCCTTGACGTACGTCGTGTTGAGGTACGTCACGTTGCGGCGCACGATGCGCTTGTACGTGGTCACGATTCGGCGGATCACGGTCGTGTTCACGAATTTGACGCTCTTGGACGAGAAGTTGGCCGACTCGGCCGCAATCACGTACTTGCCCGCCTTGATGTCGTCCACGACCTGGCCCGCGAGCGAGCGCGTGTTCGTCAAGTGGTAGTTCTTGACAAAGCTGGTCGAGTAGTTGGCGACGCCACCGTAGATGCTGTTGTACGCGTTCAGCTCGAGCAGGTACAAGTGCTGCGCGACGAGGTCGATGTTGCCCTCGAAACGCTCCTTGAGGCCTTCGTACGCAGTCTTGAGCCACACCCAGTACTCGCCCGTGGTGGCCACCGAAGCAGTCACGTTGCGGATCGAAGCCACGTTGTTCACGGTCACGTTCGCGCGCACGGTGGTCACGTTGCGGTAGAACGTCTCGGTCTTGGTCGAGTACTTGGAGGTCGTGTTCTTGGTCGTGGTGGTCGTGGTCGCGACGTTCTTAGCACCAGCGCCGAGGTCCGCGACAACGAGGCCGCTGTGCTTGGTGGTCAGGATGCCGTTCGCGGCGTATGCGTCGTAGCCAGTGTAGCCGTTGGTCACGCCCTCACCCTCGACGTACGAGTCATCGTCGCTCAGGTCGTAGATGTAGCCGAACTTGGCGGTCAGGTTCGCCCAGAACGAGGTCGTCGAGTTCTTGGACGTCGTGGTCGTGGTCGTGTTGCGGCGCACGGTGGTCTTGGTCGTCGTCGTCGTCGTGTACTTCGTGCCGTTGCGGATCACGGTCGTGGTCACCGTCTTGGTCGTGGTCACGTTCGTGGACTTGGTCGTGATGTTCTTGGACGTGAGTGTCTTGGTGACGTTCGCGGTCGCGGCGAACGCGCGGTTGAAGCCCGTGCACACGTCGGTGTTGGTCAGCAGCTGCTGGCGGAGCACCTCCGGGAGCTCGTACGTGTAGCTGTAGTCTCCGAGCTGCTGCACGTCGCCGTAGTTCCAGATGTCGTTGCCCACGTAGCTGAAGTACTTGCCAAACGTCGGGTGCTCCGAGATGTCGACCGTCGTGCCGTTCACCTTGACGTTGAAGAGCAGCTTGGTGCTGGCGTCCGTGCCCGAGATACCGCCCGTCGAGTCGCTCGCGTTCGTGAACATGAGCGTCGAGTTCTTGAAGTCGTCCTCCGAGAGCGGCACGCCGATGCGGCAGAGCTGGTACGTGTGCAGGTACATGTCGAGCGCCGAGTGCCACGAGTAGAAGAACACGTCGCGAGGGGACGCGAACGTGGTGAGCGCACCACCGACAGCGTCACGCACTTCGTTGTGGAGGCCGAACTGGATGCCCTCGAGGAACGACGCGTAGTCGCTCGTGGACGCGATGAGGCTCTGGAACGACGAGAAACCCGCGGACGCCGGCACGACGCGCTTAGTCAGGTCGTTGCGCACGTGGTAGCCGCAGTTGTCGTCGTCATCGCAGTCCTCCTCGAACGGGTAGCCCTTGTGGAGGTAGCCGGTGACGTTCTGTCCGTTGAGCAGCAGGTAGCTCTGCTCGGTCGTGGCTTCGCCGCCGAACGCCTTGAAGATGCCCGAGCACTCGAAGAGCGAGCCGCACTCCTGGGTCGCCGAGCGCACGTACGCCGTGTGGACATCGTAGTACGGCACGGTCAGGCACGCGAACTTTGGCGCCAGGTCGCGCAGGTACGACTCGAAGCCGAGCACGAGGCGACGGTGCCAGAGGAAGAACGCGGTGGAGAAGGACGCCTGCGCGCCGCTGGCCTCGTCGCCGTAGAGGTCGGCGAACTGCTTGAGCGCGCCGTTCTCGACCGCAATGGCCACGGCCTCGAGGTAGAGCGCCTGGTCGTCCTCGGAGAGCGCGCCCCACGGCTGACGCACGCGCTTGGTGGTGGTGCAGAGCGTGTTGCCGCCCGGGAGGTCGGTCACGTTGCCGGCCGCGCTCAGGATGTCGGCCACGGTCTCGGTGTTGACGCTTGTGGCGTTGGCGGTAGTCTGCTGCGCGGACGAGGTCGCGAGCGTCGCGATCGCGGCCGCGGCCACGAAGCGGAGCACGCGGAGAACCTGCATGTTGCTACCTGGTCTGTCTGGATGGAGAGCTGCTCAAGTGGAGGACCGCAAGTTGCAAAGTGAACCTTGCGGAGGTGCGCGCTCTTCGTTTGCTTGTTTGTGTTGGCTTGCAGCAAGAGCAGAGAGAGAGAGAGAGAGAGAGAGAGAGGGGAGATGGCGTCAGTGCGGACAGAGCGGGCAGCTGAGAGAGCACGCGCGACTCTTTTATGGATGGATTCTCGTGTGGTTTGTGAAAAATTGGCTCGCACACAGGCGGGCTGGATGCTTGCATGGTTTGTCTGTTGTTGTTTGTGGGCTTGTGCTTTGTTTGCTTTTGGCTACGATGTGACAAGGAGGTGCAGAGGTGTGTTTCTATTGCGGCGCAATTCAAACTGAGCGCGCAAGAACAAGACCTGTGTTTTTTAGACTTGGCGTGTGTATGCCGAGTGAGCAATGAAACGGGTCGTGTTTGGGTGCACAGTTGCATTCGCCCACATTTTTGATTGCAGCCACAAGCTGGATGCGTATCTTCTATTCCTGTTAAAGTGTCTCTCTCATTTGTCAAATAGAGCCATCTCTCAGAAAAATCTGGTTGAAGATGGCATTAACATCAACTTAACCGACGATCCAAAGTGTATGTGAACCGGCAGACGAGTCACAAAAAATAAGAAAATCAAAGCTGAGGTTCAGCAGCGCCCACCCTCTCTCTCTTTTCCCGACCAAGGTGTCGTCACGTCGTCAAAGGAAAGTGCGTGGAAACTTGCGCTTGTGCGACGAAGCCAACAATTCCCAAATCGCATTTTGCATGTTGTCGTTGTTTGTTGTGGTATTTCAAAGCAACAAGCTCATGCATGCTGCTTGCAGCATGCGCTTGTTGTTGCTGCTGCTGTGAAAATGCGCTTGAGTGTCTGCTTGGCGGATGCGATGAGCCCCATTGTCAACTCTGTGCGCGCGTTACACTGTATGAGCTCTGCTAACGCTCGCACGCCGTTATGTTTACACTTTTGGCTTGCCGACCGTTTCGATAGAACCAAAAAGTATCTTGCCAAAAAATCTGTAACCGTCGTCCAACCAAATAAAGAATCTCGATGCTGTGGATTCCTGAAGGTTCAGTTCGGTCGAAACACAACGAAGACAACAGACCCAGATCTGCTTGGATTGCTGGACGAATGAATGAATGAATGAGCGCGTGAGTATGCGTGTGAGAAAATGAGAAAATGGGTGATCGTGTGGATAACGTGCTTGGCCGGCCGCCCAGTCTGCAAGAAACTTTGTTTCTCTCGAAGTGGTCGTGTCCCCAGACCTTTACATGTCCGAAAGATACTGCGGACCCATGTGGATGGATAGGTCCGCAAGAGCAGACATTTCAGATTGGGTTTCGCGCTTGTCACTTGTAGCTGGACTGTCCCAATTTGAGCACTGATTGGATCGGACAGCCACACATACAGATGTCAGCAATGGGAGACACGCTAGCGAAAATGGTATCCATCCACAACGCACTTCATTTGTTTTCTTTTGTGAGCGAACGCCTGGTGGTCAGACCTACAGCCAAATATTTTGATAGTCAAGCTGTGCAGCTGCATGCAGAAACGATCATTCGTTCGTTCGCCTGTTGCTGACAAACACAGCACAACTGGATGGTCGACATCGACACTCGCGAGAATGAGAGCGCCGTCCGTAAGTTGTGGCTGGTTGGATAGGCTGCCGGTCGGAACAGTGGAGAAGGAGTCAAGAGCGGACCAGAGTAGAAACCAGGTCGCAGCGTGGGCCAATTGAGAGTTTGAATCATTCATGGGCTGTGGCTTCGGGGGTTTGTTACCAACGCCGAGATGGGGTCCTGAAGCGTGCGCGTGGCGAGCGAGTGGGATGGTGGCAAGTTGCCTCGCAGCAGCCAGAGACGAGGTGCAAATTGAGCTCCTCACGCGAAGTCCAGCGGATTCACTGACCTCATCAGCGAGCTGCTGAATTTCCCTCTGATATTAGGTAAACCGCAGAGTGTGAAACTGGTATGGTAACTACAAAAATATTGTGAGCCACACATTGGTTGATACCTATAAAAAAGGTTTTCGATAAATAAAAGGTAAATGAATGACATTCTCGCCAGCTGAATCTTCAGAATCAGAGTGCATGGGCGTGAGCTTGAAACGACACTGAACTGGAGCCCATGGGTGCAAAACGATCCGCTTGCACGTCCAGGAGCTGTTAACTTCAAGCGACCCACTCGCCTGTTGGAGAGGGCTTGTGTGATTCTTTATTGCCGAGGGACGTGTGCAAAGGGGGTCACGTTGACGCATATCGTATCGAATTAATACCATCCCTTGCCACGAGAGCTGCTGGGCTCCGAATCCGATAGGAAAATGATTCTAAATGGTCAAAGGAAGGCAGGCCAACTGGCAAATTGAGCGGAAACTCTCGTTGGTAAATGCCTAAAGCAAGTTCCATCTTGCACAACAGGAGTGCATCAGGTGACTGTACCGAGGCAAAATGGTCGCGAAAGCTACACAGTAATAGCGATTTTCCCATTGTGGGCGAGAAAATCGCGCTTCCGGAGGTGGGAATCTGTATTCGATGCGTATTTTTGAAAGTAGATGACGGTATGTAGCACCACATAATCCTATGAAATCACACTTTTTAGAAACGAAATTGTTATGGCGCGTACTACAAAAGTGCAGTCGTGAAAGTTGGAAAAATGGATGTATTATTCGGGAGTGTATCATGCGAACCTGCGATAGGTTACACGTGGGAGATCGGGTTGCCGTAGCGCACGTTGCTCTGCTGCTGTGGGGTCTCGGCGTTGCCGTAGTGCAGCTGCTCCTGCTGGCGCGACGGCAGCGCGTGGCTGCGGTGGTAGTCGCTGCCCGTGCCGGTCTTGTTGAACTGCACGACCATGCCGATGACGAAGAGCACGAGGATGCCGGCCACGTAGGCCCACCAGGCCGTCGGGATGTCGTAGACCCAGTCGCCGTTCGTTTGCTGTTTGGCGAACGTCTTGAGGTCGCTCGGACTCGGGAAGTCGCCGGCAAAGTAGCCGACGCCCCAGACGAGCAGGCCCGCGCCGACGAGGCTCGTCGCGACCACGATCACGGGCTTCTCGAGCTTGAGTGCCAGCACGCCGCCGATGATCCCCAGCGCGATGGCCAGCACGATGAGTACGACGTTCGGGTCGCTCGGGTAGATCTTGTAGCCCACCGAGGTGTTGAGCAGGATCGCGAGCAGCACACCGCCGGCGGCCCCAGCCACGAAGATGCTCGTCGTGTACATGGAGATGACGAGGGAGCCGACGATCAGGCCGCCGAGCACGAACGCGACCCACGAGGCCTCGACGACCCAGGTTTTGGTGTCAAAGACGTGCTCGGCCGCGATCGCGAGCCCCACGCCGCCGGCCACGAAACCCACGACGAAGAGCGCGGCGCGGAAGAGCTTGTAGCCCGCGAGACAGACGATGAACCCCGCGGCGATCGCGAGCGCCGCGAGGATGCTGCCGCCGGTCTTGACGCCCTTGGCCGACTCGAAGATCGACTCGACCGTGTCGCTCGCGCGGTCGCTGTCGCTGTCAGTGGTGTCCTGGGCCATGGAAACCATTGCGGCTGAGGCCATGAGGAGAAGCTGGAGCCATAGTGTCATGGCGGCGAATGGCTTGGGCGAAGTAGCCATGGTAGGTTGATTGACTGGAGTTGGTGGTGATTGGGTAGTTGGGAGGAAATTGGAGAATGAGAGAATGGATGGGTGAATATGATGGAGAAGGTGGTGCTTATAGAGGGAGAGAGCATTATTATGGCTTGTAAATTTTCATTTTCACTTGTCATCAAGAACGACGTGCGCGTGGTGCTGATTATAAAAAGAAGCACTGACTGATATCGGTGGTTGGACTCAAGCCAAACGCTCAAAGCTCTCTTGCGCATCGATGGTTATGTTATCATCGATCAGATGTTGGACACAAGCGGATGGATGGATTTTTCCTTAATAGGATGGCTGTGATTGGTGGATAACATTTAATAAATTTGTTTCAGCCAATAGAATGCGAAGGATGGGAGGATGGGAGGATTTAGATCTTGGAAAAAGCCGCCATGCATGCGCGCGACATGCTTAGGTTCAGGCGGTGCTGGCATGATTCGTATCGCTCACTATGAGTCCGTCCGCTTGCATGGGGCTGGATGTTGTGGGGACGAACATCTCCGCGATGTGCTAAGGTGATCGAGTCTCTTGAATCGTGGCTTGCTCTGCTTACGAAATCGCCACTAGGGCCTGCGTCGTGTGTGTCGTACGGTGGAAATTTTCAAACAGACTATGAATGATCGGATGTCCACGATGGTACTGAGCAAGGAGGTTGGACAGTCAAAGGAGCGGTGGGATAAACAAAAATAATGTACCCATTTCACAGCTTCATTGGCTTACAAGCGGCGAAGTGAAGGTTGCACAGCTGAGACCCATGATCCAGTCAGTACATTGCTCCGCACACATTACTCAAGACATCCAAATCCTAAGAGCTCGTGATCTGGTCGTGGGGTGTAGCTAACTTTCAATGACTGGCGTCACTCTTCCTTGTCCTCGTGTTCTTGCTGTTGGTCTGTCACCGTATTCGCAGGCTCTGGTTTACTCTCTGCTGCTGCTGCAGGTTGCTGCCTGTTGTTATTGCTATTCTCCTGTCTTTCGCCGTAGAGATCGTGAAGCAGACCGATGGAGACCCGCAAGACGAAGATCACGAACAAGATCGCCCACCATCCAAGCTGGCTGCTGGCCGCGGCTTGGCCGACCGAACTGTTGAGGAACCAATCCGCCAAGTAGGTGCCGACCGCGGCCATAGTTCCAGACACCAGTACGGCCTCGAAGAGCCGTGGGTTCCGGATCAAGTAGGCAATCGCCTCGTAGGCCATGACGACCAGAAACAGAGCTGGCCCCACCCAGATGAGCCACGAGTCAGTGAGCATGGCGGCCCGAGCGATGCGGAGGGGGTCCAAATGGCGGTGCTTGGCGTGGTTGGCTTGTGCAGGAGACGGTGTAATCAAAAGTGCCGCCCTGCTGCGCGTTTGTGTAGTTTCTTGGTAGTAAAGCTGATCTGGTGTGGCTGATGATTATTCCTACCTTCAACGTGGCGTGGATGCATTCATAATGGTGGATTCTTAGGTTCGCTGTCACTCCTCACTTCCCGTCAAGCTCCGGCTTTGGCTCCTCACGCTGTGTTGATCTCTTGGAGATTGGCGTGTGGAACGACCGATGCCTTCAAAGGTTGTTCTCATTGCTCCAGCACTCCCACTTTGAGCGGAAAGTCCGAGGTTGTTTACCAGTGGCAATGGACATCACGCCATTTCCACTCGGAGTACACGACTGTAACCACTGCGATAGGAAGTCCCAGAAGCGAACGCTCTGAAGGCCAAGGTGCCGCCACTCTGCTGTAGAAAAATGGAAGAGAAAAAGAGACGACAGAGGATGGCATCTCCATACAAAAAGTATGTTGTTAACAACTATGGCACAAATTCATATCCTGACTATATAACTTCACTTTGGACTTCTTCACTCAGACTTGCCGAACAGGGTCGCTGCCACCACCTACTACGTAATAATACTTCTTGTCTTCTTCTTCGCGAGTCTGCTGGTACATGCCCCGCTTCACTTCTTTCGGTGACTGCAGACTCTCGTAGCGCAGCGCCATCGCTGCATTCACACCTTCCCCATTGGTCTCGCCATGCTGCTGGGTCTCTTCGGGTGGTGAAGCTTCACTGGGGGAAGCTTCGTGGTGGTTGCCCCGTCCAGTGAGCTTCCACTGAATTAGCCCTCCGCAAACGAACAGCACGATCAGAATTACAAACACACTCCACGAGGTGATCTGCATCTGCATCCCGCCTCTGAAAAATACATTTGGCCCCCACAACAGACACCCCAGGAAGTTGGTCCACGACGCGATTTCTTTGAATGGCGTTTCGCTGGGAGTGCCCGAACTGAGCGAGGCGCGCATCACGTAGCCGACACCGGAGGCCATCGTGGACGCCCCCAGGAAACTCGTGCTCGCGACCAGCGCCGGTTTCGTCTCGAACTTGACCGCGACGACTCCACAGACCACGCCGGACACGATCGTGATCACGGAGCTTAACCCCAAGGAGCCGTTGAACTCGAGCAGCGCCAGGCAGAGCTGCGCAAAGTTGGCGCCGCCGCAGAAGCTGATGACGAGCACGCTAGCGCTCGTGGACATGCTCCCGAAGAAGCCAAACATGCAGCCGAAGAGCAGGTACAGTGGCCAGTAGAAGAGCGCCGCCGCAATCAAGAAGAGGCTTACGAGAACTTGGTCCACGATCAGCGTCGCGCCGGTGACAAACGCGATCGCGCACGCCGAAAAGCGCAGAAGACGGTAGCCGGTGATGCAGAGCAGGAAGCCGATCATCACGGTCAAGACCGCCCATGTGGCACCCGCATCGGTGAGCTTGGGGGTTATCTCGGTCTTGGAAGGCTTCGCGAAGCGCGTGTGACGGACGGAGTGGTTGGTTGGTTCTTGGTAAATTGGAGAATGAGAGGCGTTGAAGGTCCATTCACACACTCTGATGGCGCTCATGGGACAACAGCACTTAAATACCTCTCTATTTTGAATACTACAACCAATATGAATATTTTGCTGGATTTCAGGTGTAAATTGTCATGAATATCACCTCTACTATTAATAGTTTACCTCTTTATATTAACAAATGTTATGGTTTCAGATAATGACGATCCAACAACAACGCTGGTTCGAAAGTAGACGCACCCTGTACCCATTCGAGGCCCACCGCGAAGTCTCACGGGTGCAAAACTCAGTGGACAGGGACCCACAATCTCTTAGTCAAGGTGGGTTCCCAAAAGACCTCGCCGCCAATTCTACCGGACGGGGGTCAGCCTACACGCACTCCGGCCTCCTCCCTCTTTCTGGCTCGCTGTGTCCACGCGCTAACAGTAGGGATCTGCTTAAGTAAGAATACCCGCCAACCAGCTTCGTGATGCGAGAATGGATACACAATATGTAGCCATCTTCGCCTATCACTGGTCCACTTGCCTTTATTAATCTGACAGAATGCATACTACTCCGCGAGTTCATGGATATTACTGTATTTGGAAATCTCCAACTTGCAAAGTTGGATCGCGCTGCACTTTGGTGTCTTCGAGTGTCTGGATCTCCTTGGATGCGCGTGGTGTTTGTAAGTGCTCGTGCGGCAGCATCGCTGGATTGTCGTGGGTTAATTTTCCGAGCCTTTCCTGGTTCTTCATTAGATTTCTTCAGGCTTTTGAGCGGAACCAGCATCCAACAATGACCAGAGCCAGCAAGATACACTAACGTAGCGTACAGAGTCCACCACTAAGCGGGTCTGGCTATGTTCGCTTTCTGGTTCGAACCCGCATACAGAGAGAGAGAGTCGATGAAGTTGGTGATTCCTGACACCAGCCCTGGTTTCTTGTACAGAGTGGTGATCGTCCCGCAGTCTGCGGGCCACAGATGAAGCCTACAAGTACCAAGCAAGTGAATCGAGCACCAAACTCGATGCTCCCACCGACGAGTCAGATCAACTTTCATCAAGTCGGGGCCGTGATGTCAATACAGCCATGCAGGAGCTCGCGTTGGTTTCTGTGGGATCCAGCAGTCAGCAATCTGCAGCATTTCCATTTCCATGTCCAAGCGCACAATATCGCTTGTCATCACTTTGGCAAGACCAGAATTTCTGGTGTTGCCAAATTGTGAGTACAGTACTCGAGTAGTTATTTTACTTTTCTTTATGTCATTAGGTACATTTAACAGCGACGTTTATGACATATACAAATCTGAGCACAAAAACAATGATTTGCAAATGTGTGCTTACACAAGATTGCAAATATATAAAGGCTAACAAAGTGAAAGCAATTCATCTAGTGAACTGTTTCAAAATCACCTCAATTATTAAGTATATGCGATTTCAAAGGTGAATTGTCAATATCAGTTGAGCTTTGTGGGCGTGATGGGCACGCTCAATCGACCAAACTGCAACATGGTCCCTCCCCATTTTACCTCCCGCCGACATCCTCATTCGCCGATTCGACTGCTTGTTCACGCCACCATATAGTGAGGCCCACCACAGCTTATCAGCACACAGCTCTCTCTACATTAGCACCGCTCCGTCCATTCTCCCTCAGCCCCACCTCCCAGCCATGCTCCGCTTCGAGGACGACGACGCGCTCCCGTGGGCGATCGCGTCCGTGGTGCTCGGCCCTGTCTTCCTCTTCGCCGGGTACCGCCTCAGCCGCTTCTCCATCTTCGCGATCGCGTTCGTGCTGGGCGGCGGCTGGGCGGCGCAGCTCATGGACACGCTCTTCGCGCAGTCGTCGCTCATGACTGCGGTCGTGTACGTGCTCGCCGGCGCGCTCTGCGGCTTCATCGCGATCACAGTCCCTACCCCGGGCATGTTCGTCGCCGGTGTCGGCGGCGGCATCGAGCTCGCTGCGCTGTGTATGGAGATCCTCGGCTTCGACGCGCGGTCGGGCTCGTTCGGCGCTCGCTTCACGTGCATGGCACTCTTCGCTGGGATCTGCGGGACGCTCACCATCCTGTGCAAGAAGCCCGCGCTGATCGCGACCACGAGTCTGCTCGGCGCGATCGCGTTGGTTTCTGGAGTCGCCTCGTTCGTTGACGTGTCGCTGTTTGCCAGTAAGGATCAGGAAGAGAGCGAGGTGTCGGCGTCCTGGTGGGCTTTCGTCGCAGCGCTGCTGGTGCTAATCGTCGTGGGCATGCGGGTGCAGTTCAAAGTGACCGGACGCGGCAAGCACCACGAGGAGACCTCCGACGAGGAACCAGAGGGTGCTGAGCAGAACGCGGCGTTCGACCGCCTGCAGACGCCCAACGACACCAAGGGCTCCTCCAGAGACGACAAGGCACAGCGCCACGTCGGCATCCCCATCCCGTATATGTGAGAGAAGGAGGGCTCTTCCTAGTATCTCTCTTTTCTTAAGTATGCAAGTAGGTTGATGTGGTTGGCTTGTTGGTTGACATCTCCTGTGTAATAATGAGTATAATTTATATCGCGCTTTTTAGTATCGACGGTGTGGTGTGGCCCACACCGAAGTAGTTTCGGAGTACTTTGTACTCCAGGTTGAAGAATTAGAGTAGTCCATTTTGCCCACGAAGGCGGAAACTGGTTCAGCGCTTAGTCACCAGGAAACTGAACGACCATTCCAACCGAAAACAAAAGCTCGTTGCCACCGCGAGTCCTGGTTTCTTCTACAGGATGGTGAGGACTCCGCAGAGCACGCACGTTCACTGAAGATATCCACGCAAGATACCATACTTGATCGAGCCTTCGTAGTGGAGAGAGCTCATAATGAGTGTCTCGACGTGGAAGCCAAGAGATCGATCGTCCGATACTCGGCTCGGTCGTCAGCGACGCCGTGAAATTATGTACTATGGAATGGTGATATGAAATGGTAGATAACTTGTCAGGAACGCCTGTGTTCAGGCGATCATTACGAAGTAATACTCAACAGCAATCCGTTGTTTCGAGAATCTCAGTTGCTTTGTTAGTTAAAACGAGCTAGTCGGCAAAAGTGGGGTGGACCGTGATGAATGTTTGGGTATGGGTGCAAGGGTAATGAGAGGAAATCACACAGCAGTTGCATGATATATGTATACCGACCTGATTTCCCATTTCAAGGTGTGGTTGGTCCCTGTGGTCCCAGTCGTCCAGT